>JAPXFY010006951.1:0-11738 GCA_030674185.1 Monoplex corrugatus | reverse complement strand
AAAGCGATAGCCTTTTCAATAAACTATGAGTTAGGGTCACTCGGGTCTGTCTCAGTCTCGTGGTTTTCGGGTCTCCGTCCGTCGGTCTGTCTGTCTGTCTGTCTGTCTGTCTGTCTGTATGTCTGTCTGTCTGTCCGATACAGCTGAGTACACATTTGATTTTCCCGCTGTTCCAAGCTGGATAACTCTTTAGACGCTCCACCCAAAGACCCAGCCACCCTCAGAGCTTTCTCAAAACGCCCCCCTCAAACCCCTTCTCACACAGCCACCCTCACAGCCTTCTCACACAGCCACCCTCAAAACCTTCTCACACAGCCCCCTCATAGCCTTCTCACACAGCCACCCTCTTTACCCTTTCTCACACAGCCACCTCAAAACCCTTCTCAACACCCTTTCTCACACAGCACCCTCCAACCTTCTCACACAGCCCCTCAAAACCTTCTCACAAACCACCACCCCACAGCCTTCTCACACAGCCACCTCAAAACCCTTCTCACACAGCCACCCTCACAACCTTCTCACACAGCCACCCTCACAACCTTCTCACACAGCCACCCTCAGTACCTTCTCACCAGCCACCCTCACAACCTTTCCTTCACAGCCACCCTCACACCCTTTTCCCCACACAGCCACCCTCACAACCTTCCCCCACAGCCACCCTCACAAACCTTCTCCCACAGCCACCCTCGTACCTTCTCACACAGCCACCCTCACAAACCTTCCCCACACAGCCACCCTCAGTACCTTCTCACACAGCCACCTCACAGCCTTTCTCACACAGCCACCCTCAGTACCTTCCACACAGCCACCTCACAGCCTTCTCACACAGCCACCCTCACAGCCTTCTCACACAGCCCCCCTCACAACCTTCTCACACAGCCACCCTCACAACCTTCCCCCACAGCCACCCTCACAACCTTCTCCCACAGCCCCCCTCACAACCTTTCACCAGCCACCCTCACAACTTCTCACGCAACCACTCTCACAACCTTCTCAGACAATCACCCAGAACTTCCCCCACAGCCCCCCAGAGCCGAAAAATGTAATCAAATAAAACCCCCAAAAAATTAAATTAAAACAAAAACAAAAGGAAAACAAACACAACAACAACAACAAAAATTCAATATCTGTCTGAGAGACAAAACAAAGAGGACGACAGCGACACAAACGATGTGGGAGCATTTTTCCCAAAACCCAACGATCCAAATAATGACAGCGCTTGTTCCAACGAACTGCTGCAACTAGAAGAACGAATTGCGTCACCAAAGTAATTGTTCAGCGTAGAAGAAAGAACGTTCTAAATGACCGGACAGAAAATTAGATTGTTTGTTCTAAATCCCCTGAACAATTAAACAAAAACAAAGAAAGTTACGAGCTTCAGTTCTCGAAAGTATAAAAAAAAACGAAAGGGTTTGTTTGAGAAAAAAAAGTGGTCAGGCCATTCTGACAATCTTCCCTTTTAACAAAAAAAACTATTACCAGTCGCCGTGATGTATATAACAGAAATATAATAGAAAGTAAAAAAAAAGGGTTGGAGCTAAATAGCAAGAATACTGACGTCATGGTAAGCAGTAAAAACATGAAATCCTCTCATGCAAAATAACAACAAACGGCACAACATTGAGACAGCTTGATAAGTTTAAATTTTGGGGAAACGATCTTTTCACCAGACGGCAGATGCACATCAGAAATAGCCAGCAGAATCGGCCAAACCAAAACAGTATTCAAGAATAGGGACAAAGCATTCTTACCAACAAATGCCTATCAATTAACATCAGGAAGAGACGTCTTCAATGTTATATAGAATGATAATGTCATTTGGCTGTGAGGCGTGGACAGTCAAAAAGCAA
Source organism: Monoplex corrugatus (assembly GCA_030674185.1). NCBI lineage: Eukaryota > Metazoa > Mollusca > Gastropoda > Littorinimorpha > Ranellidae > Monoplex > Monoplex corrugatus. The sequence continues at coordinate 9,888 of JAPXFY010006951.1, read as the reverse complement.
AGCCAGAACAAGATTGAGGCAGCCGAGATGTGGTTTCAAAGAAGAATGTTGAGGGGTTCCATGGACAGCAAAAAAAATCAAACGAGACAGTCTTGATGGAGGCAGCCCACAAAAGATCATTCAGAAGGAAGATTAGGAAAAGACAGTCAACTTTATAGGACATTTTATGAAGAAAGGGGAATTAGAGCACTTGGTCAAAAACAGGAAAGGTGAAGGGAAAGAGAGCACCAGGTAGACCCAGGAGAGAATGCTGGACGGACTTGCGAGTGGCTGGGGATGAGGAGGGTGGGGGAGATGCTGGGGGCAACGAGAGATAGAGATGGTTGGAGGTCCACGGTCGCCAACGCCATGGGCAGGGCACCTGATGATGTTTGATGATGATGATGATCTTGAACTTGGGCACGGCTTCCAAACTTACGTTTCGGGGTTCCCTGAAAGGTCACATCTTTGACTCAAATTTGGTAAAGATCCACGCACAAACGGATGAGAAAATCTTTTTCCTAATACAGCTGGGTCACGGACAGACACACAGACCCCAAATTCTCGGTCGATATGAAACAGTCTCCCTTTTCTTTTAAAACAAGAAGATTGAAAACAAAATAACTACAACAACAACAACAACAAACAAACAAACAAATTGAAACAAGGCAAAACCCAGCCCCAACAGTTTAAAAAGGATGTGTTTGGTAGAAAAGGGGTTCGCTTATATGGTTAACCGTTCTGTATTTCTGCTGGAACTGTATGTAAGCCTACAATGACTCTGCCTACAATGACTCTGTTGTGCCCACAATGACTCTGCCTACATGATTCTGTTTTCTTGTCTTTTTTTAATCTTCTTTATCAATGATTTCTTTGTGTCTGCCTCCTTCAAGACTGTCTCGTTTTCTTTGCTAATCCCTATAACTTCACCATTCTTTCTTAGAAACCACTCTTTAGCTGCCTCAATTCCGTTTGACTTTGCGCGTTGACTGTCCACGCCCCGCAACCATACAACAGTATCGGCTGTATAAACATCAAAAACCTCTTTCCCGTAATAGCATGATAAAGCAACGTAAAAACGTTTTAAAAAGGAAAGGTATTGGTATAGCTGATAATCGAACAGCTTCCTTTCCCTTTCTTTCTCTCTGTTTTTCTCTTTCTTTTTCCTTTTTATTGGGCCCCCCGAGGTTTTTTGGTTGATTGTATAAATAGCCCAAAAAAAGGGTGAAAGACGGTAGACAAATAGTCAGAATGCCGTCTGCTAACGATCCCACGATCGACAACTGCTCCCAAACTTTCTGTCTATATATTCTGGACAGGACACGTTCTCTCCCCTGCTTTTTCCGTTTTCCGATTATCTCTCAAAAATGATCCTGAGAGGGTGGAGAAAAGAAGGAGGGAAGGGGACGGGGGGGAGTGGAGGGGGGGAGGGGAAATGGGAGAGGAGGGGGAGGTGTGTGTGGGAGAGAGGGCGGATATTGACTTTGTTATTGTCTTCTTTTCTTTTGTCAGGAGTTTCGATGAGTTAACGACGCTAATGACTGCCGAGAGTTGTTGGGTATTGTGCTCTATCTGTCTCTGTCTCTGTCTGTCTGTCTCTGTCTCTCTCTGTCTGTCTCTCTCTGTCTCTGTCTCTGTCTCTCTCTGCTCTCTGTGTCTCTGTCTCTCTCTGTCTTCTCTATCTCTCTGTCTCAGCCTCTCCTCCTCTCTGTCTCTGTCTCTCTCTCTCTCTGTCTCTGTCTCTCTCTGTCTCTCTCTGTCTCTCTCTGTCTCAGCCTCTCTCTCTCTCTATCTCTCTGTCTGTCTGTCTGTCTCTCTCTCTCTCTCTCTCTCTTTCTTTCCGATCTCTCGCTCTCTCTCTGTGAATATTTTCAAGTCAAAACAATCTCTCTCTCTCTCCCCCTTTCTCTCTCCCCTCCCCTCTCTCTCCTCTCTCTCTTCAGAATATTTTAAGTTGCTTTCTCTCTCTCTCTAAACACTCACACACCCTTTCAGTAAGGGCTTAAGGCTCTTTTAATAGAATATTTTAAGTCTGAACTCTGTCTCGTTTCTGTCTGTCTCTGCCTGTTGCCCGTCTGTCTGCCACTCTCTCTCTCTCTCTCTCTTTTTTTTTTTTTTTTTTTTTTTTCTCTTCTCTCTCTCTCTCTTTCACTCACTCACTCGCACACTCTTTCATAGGGGCCTAAGGCCTCTTTGAATGAATATTCTAAGCTGAAACTCTCTCTCTCTCTCTCTTTTCTCCTCTCTCTTCTCTTTCTTTCTTTCCCCCACACACACACACTCAACGGATCATACTCTTTTGAGCGTCATACAAATTGTACTCCAAGGCTAAATCAAGGGGCCATTCTTCTTTTTTTTTTTCTCTCTCTCTTTTCAACATAACCTGCACTTATCTGATCCGCAGCCTGCTCAATGTGCTCGCAGATGACGGGACGGTACCTACCATTGACAACGTAGGTTTCAATAACCTTCAACATGTATTCATAGGAAAACCCGCGAAATCTTGAATAGTGTCCTGACGATGCGATGGTTTTTAAACTTATAAAAATCTGAATGTACGGCAGACGTAAAAAAACGCCAATTTTAGCCCCTGTGTCTTTTAGTCTGTCTCTAGGAAGCAGTGACATTATGTCAATGTCTGGACTCGTCTACTGGGGGTTTATCATTGATGACAATCTTCCCTGGACTAAATCATCACTGATTCTTATTCTTACTGTTGCTTAAAGCCCACCGACTGCGTAGAGCCATACCCAGGGTTTTTAACCATTTCAAACACACCCCTACTTCAACAGGAAAAAAGAAACAGAAAATAAAGTACACATACGAATGCATTCGCGTATATAATCAAACGATATGCCCTGGCGTTGACCACTCCACCCAAATTTTTAGCACACAGTGAATTTTTAAAAAAAAATACCCTGAATAGAAATTTAAGCACAACTAATGACACTAAAGCATTATATAAAAACAGCCTAAATTACCTAAAATTGCTTCGCATATCCATCTCCCTAGAGCTAAAAAATGAAACCAATATATGTACCCTATTATCAGTCCCAAAGAATGTATGTAAGACTTTATTGAATACATACAGCTGATTGCATATGCAAGATTCAAGATTGCAAATTCAAGACTATCTCCAGAAACAGGTTCTACTGGGCATTATCCTGATCATATCATAATCTTACCTGGCCAGATCACAATGATTACGCATGCAAGACTCAAAGACTATCTCCGAAATACGTATAAGTTTTCCCCAAATTATTAAGCGTACCATAATTTTCAAGAAGATAAACAAGCATTCTACCAACAAATGCCTATCAACTAACATCGAAAAAAGAGTCCTTGAATGTTATATAGAACCAATACTGTTGTACGATGCGAGGCGTGGACAGTCAGCAAACAAAGTCAGGGGCAGGATCGAGGTAGCCGGGGATGTGGTTTCTCAGAAGAATGTTGACAGTTCCATGGACAGCAAACGAGACAGTCTTGATGGAGGCAGACACAAGTAGATCACTCATAAGGGAAAATTAGGAAAAGACAAGCACATTTATAGGCCCTTTTATGAGGAAGGGGGATTTGGAGCACCTGGTCACAACGGGAAAGCTGGAGGGAAAGAGGCACCAGGTAGACCCAGGGGGAGAATGCTGGACGGGACTTGCAGAGTGGTAGGGATGGGAGGGTGTGGGGGATGCTGGGGGCAACGAGAGATAGAGATGGTTGGAAGTCATGGTCGCCAACGCCATGCGGGAGGGCACCTGGATGATGATGACCATATATTTAAACGTGAGTGACCAACGATATTTAATGTGACAAGTACGAGTGTCCAACGATATATTCATAATCTTTTTACCCTTCAGGTACGATCTTATTCCAGATCAAGTTAAAGTCACTTTCAAACTGCACATCCCAGAATTTATTAGGTATAACTGTAAGTTTCTCGTTCTTTGGTGCTTCGCTGTGGAACTCACCAAGCTAACGTATCGATAAACACAAAAAATCTTTCACGCAAATTTTGTCAATATAAAACCCATCAAGAAACAACAGTGCAATCAACTTTTTCATGTTTTTGATTGAGTTGTGACCAGGTGCTCCAATTCCCTTTCTTCATAAAATGGCCTAAATCATTACTTACTATTAATTATTATTATTACTATTATTGCTGTTGTCCTTGTGAATACAGGTGTGTGTGTGTTGTGTGTGTGTGTGGTGTGGTGTGTGTGTGTACGTTGTGTGTGTGTGGTTGTGTGTGTATGTGTGTGTGTGTGTGTTGTGTGTGTGTGTTGGGGGTGTGTGTATGTGTTTTGTGTGTGTGTGTGTTGTGTGTGTATTATGTGTGTGTGTCTGTGTATGTGTGGGGCGTGGTGTGGTGTGTGGTGTGTGTTGTGTGTGTGGTGTGTTGGTGGTGTGTGTGTGTGTGTGTTGTGTGTGTGTTTGTGTGTGTGTTTGTGTTTCCCTTTTGGGGAGTTCGTCTTCTGTCTCCCACTCTGTTTTTCAACACATTCCTGAAAAGCATCATGACTGACGCACTTAAAGACCGTGTCAACACAGCCAATACTGGAGGCAGAACCATCACAAAACCCCCGCTTTCCAGATGATTTACCCTTATTCTTATTCCTGCGGAGCTGGTAGATAGGGGGAGGAGTCAAGGGTTAAGTTTTTGCTTGCTAGCCATAGCTGACAATACAGGGAAGCCGGTGGACAGGATGCGGGAGTCAAAGGGTTAAGTTTTTGTTTTGCTGCATGGCTGACAGTACAGGAAGTGGTGGACAGGTGCAGGAGTCAAAGGGTTAAGTTTTTGCTTTGCAAACATAGCTGACAATGCAGGAAGCCTGGGGACAGGAATGCGGGAGTCAAAGGGTCAACTGAAATCCCCTTTAAAACGCGTACGTTTGTGTTATCTGATCGTACACAGTTGTCCTATAGATTTTAGAACGTTCATCAACTGGGGTTTTAAGAAATCCACAAAAAAGTGTGACTGCCCGCGTTCAAGCAAACGGGAACCAGAAAAAAAAAAAATCACGAAAAAAAAAACCCCACAAAAAACAACCAGAGTATTTAATACAACCAGACAAGACAAGCCCGAAATTTCCGGCCAACTGACCTTTGTCAAGAGTAAACGTAAGATCACAAACGAACAAACAACTAATACAAAAATTTGGAGAAAAAGACTGAAACTTTCCCTGATAAAGTTTCGCTCAAAAATGCAGAGGATTGCTGAAGACAACAGTCTTGAGCAGGCTTGGCTAACTATTACCCAGGTTATCTTTGATCTTACTTACTTTCTGAATTATTTACTATCTATGATTAAGAAAATATTGTCTTCACCCTAGTTGATAGACGGCGAGCTTTGGGCATTGAGTAGGGGTGTGGTGGGATTATGTCATGTGAGACGAGTTTATACGAATACTAGTTTTGTTGTGAGTCAGACCTTCAATTATTCATTTATTTACTTTTATATTTATTTAATATAATATATATTTATTTTATATATATATATTATATATATAGATAGATATAGATATAAATATATTTTCCCTTTCTTGAAGGTAGATATACACATACACGTGTTATTTACAGGTAACCAAGATTATTCCAGTGGTAGACTGATAAAATACCAGTACAAAATATAGACTAAGGTAAAACATAGGCTAGGTAGGGCCTCAGGAAATGGCCAGCTCATGGGTTTATGTGCAGGCTTAAAGGGTTGTGCCACGGTCACCCTACACGTGGCACCTGTACGTCAGTGCATGTGGAATTCCTTCCGACATCTTGAGAAACTGAAACTGAAACTGAAATCTTTGATCTGATTTTCATTTAAGATGTAACGTCCTTTGTAACACGTCGTTAAGTAACCGGATACCTTTGTAACAGTCGTTTTAAGTAACGGATACCTTTGTAACAGTCGTCTAAGTAACCGGATAACTTTGTAACACGTCGTCTAAGTAACCGGATAACTTTGTAACACGTCGTCTAAGAAAACGGATAACTTTGTAACAAGTCATCTAAGTAACCGGATACCTTTGTAACAAGTCATCTAAGTAACCGGATACCTTGTAACAAGTCGTCTAAGTAACCGGATACATTTTTTAACAAGTCGTCTAAGTAACCAGATACATTTGTAACAAGTCGTCTAAGTAACGGAAAACATTGTAACAAGTCGTCTAAGTAACGGATACATTTGTAACAAGTCAAATAAGTAACCGGATACTTTTGTAACAATCGTCTAAGTAACGGATACCTTTGTAAAAAAGTGTTAAGTAACCGGGTACCTTTGTAAAAAGTCGTCTAAGTAACCGGATACCTTTGTAACAAGTCGTCTAAGTAACCGGATACCTTTGTAACAAGTCGTCTAAGTAAACCCATCCTTTGTAAACAAGTCGTCTAAAATAACCGGATACCTTTGTAACAAGTCGTCTAAGTAACCGGATACCTTTGTAACAAGTCGTCTAAGTAACCCGGATACCTTTGTAACAAGTCGTCTAAAGTAACGGATTTCTTTGTAACAAGTCGTCTAAGTAACCCGGATACCTTTGTAACAAAATCGTCTAAGTAACCGGATACATTTGTAACAAATCGTCTAAGTAACGGATACATTTGTAACAAGTTTAAAATAAGTAACCGGATACTTTTGTAACAAGTCGTCTAAGTAACCGGATACCTTTGTAACAAGTCGTCTAAAATAACCGGATACCTTTGTAACAAGTCGTCTAAGTAACCGGATACCTTTGTAACAAGTCGTCTAAGTAACCGGATAACCCTTTCAGAGCCATCACTGATAATTCAGGATCCTACCTTGACATGACGCATTCTAGAGTTTTCCACATACATGACGCGTACACCCTTTTCCGTTTAAACCTTTGACTCCCGCACTCTGTCCACCAGCATCCTGCTTTGTCAAGCATGCGGGAAAAGCAACAAAAAAAAAACCCTTTGAATCCGTCACTTTTCCCCCAGTTCCCTTCAAAAAGGGGTGGAAGAATGTGGAGTAAAAGGGTTAGTTTTAGGTTGGTGAATAGGGTGCGGGGGTAAAAGGGGTTAACCGAAAAAACAGCGAGCGGGGAGCGCGGCACCCGTTTTCAAAAAAAGCCGACGTTAGGGGCCCTGCTTTCGGGGGCTGCGTTATTTCAAAGGGTTGTATCATTTGGTACTGTGGCAGGTGTCCCCACAATGTCATTTTTGTGTGATTTTTTTTTGTTTTTTGCAAATTTTTGTATCAGTAGTAGCAGCAGCGCAGCAGCAGTGTAGTTGTAGATAGAAGTGAGTAATATTATTGTTTTCCCATTCATCATATCTCATCATTCATCATCTCAAGTTTTTTCCCACTTTTCCCGTGGCGATCATGGCCTTCCATCGTTTCATCCGGGTTTTGCCGCCAAAGCAAATTTCCCCCTTCTTTGTCTTCACCATCGCAAGTCCGTAAAATATTTTCTCCGGGGGGTGACCTGGTCTCTCTTTCCCTCAGCTTTCCTGTTGGACCAGGTGCTCCTTTTCCATTCTTCTAAAGGGAAAATCATTATTTCTTTTATATTATTATTATTATTATTATTGTTTTTGTCGTTGTTTCGTTGTATTGGGTTGCATAACCCTTGCCCCCATTTCCACTACGTCGTTGCCGCCCCAGAAAACCCAAAAACCGAAAAAACCCCCCAATGTTCCACACGTAGACAAGGATCAAGCACAAAAAAGGGCCCTAGGAATTGGGCCTCCCTCACGTAAAAGAAGTTCCCTTTTCTGGTGCTGCAGTCCCCAGTCATTCGGGCTTTTGGAAGAAAAAAACAAATTTTGTTTACGGGATAATAAAACCAGTTTTTTTGCTTGTTAAATCAAAGTCTTTGTCAAAACCCAGGTTTTGACAAAGGGGGGAAAACTTAAAGAAATGGAATTTTTTAAAAGAAAATCTTAGACTTCCCCCTTCCCTCCCCACCAGCGTTCCCCCGAAAAGTAAAAACAAGACAGGATGAATGTTCTGTGGGGGACATTTAAAAAAAGACAAAACGTAAACTTTGATATTAAATGTTTTTTAAAACAACAAATTTGACCCAGACCCCCTTCTTTTCTTCTTCTTTTTTCTTTTTTGTTCCCTTTTCTTCTTTTTTTCTTTCTTCTTCTTTTTTTCTTTCTTCTTCTTCTTCTTTTCTTTTCTTCTTTTTGTTTTCTTGTTCTTTTTTCTTCTTTTTTTTTTTTCTTTTTCCCCTTTTTCTTATTTTTTTTTTATTCTTCTTCTTTTCTTCTTTTCTTTTTTCTTCTTTTCTTTTTTTTTTTTCTTCTTTTTTTTTTCTTCTTTTCTTTTCTTTTTTTCCTTTTTTTCTTCTTCTTTTTTTCTTGTTCTTCTTTTTTTTTTCTTTTCTTTTTCTTCTTTTCTTTTTCTTCTTCTTTTCTTTTTCTTTTCTTTTCTTCTTTTTCTTCTTCTTCTTTTTTTTTCCCCCTCTTTTTCTTCTTTTTTTCTTTTCTTCTTCTTTTCTCTGTTGTCGTCTTCCCTCTCTTCCGCCCCCCCCCCCCAGCAAGACCCCAGAATAATTTAAACGAAAAAAAAATGAAATAAAGAAAATAAAGTAAAAAAAATGAGATAAATAAAAATTTTTAAAAAAGAAAAGAAAAGAAAAAAAAAAAGAAATAAATGAAAAGAAAAAAATAAAATAAAAGAAACAAAAAAAATAAAAATAAAATAGAAAAAAAAAAAAAAAAATGAAAAAAAGAAAAAAAAAGAAATAAAAAAAAAGAATCAAAAAAAAAATGAAATAAATTAAAAAAAATAAAAATAAAAGAAAGAAAAAAAAAAAGAAATTAAATAAAAATAAATAAAAATGAAAAAAATAAAATAAAATAAAACATAATAAAAAGAGAACAAACACAACAGATTTTATGTTCATTCCCAAACTTTCTCAAAACCCATGATTTTTAAACGTCAAGGGAAACAACCCCTGGTAAAAGCAATTCGAACCAGCCCAGTGTACCTAGAAGTGCAGTGATAAACCCCTCTCACTTGCTAATTTATCCAGCCTTTCCAAATGTTTTCTAGTTTCAGCAGCAAACTTATGAGGGGAAAATAACATCAGAAAGGGGCGGGGTACCCAACCCAAACGTTTAAAAAGTTTTTTTTTTCTCTTTTCGACTTCAAAAACAATGAGAAAAACCCATCTCACCAAAAACCAAAATCACCCCAAACACAATTACCTTATCTTCGTCCAATGCAGAAACGAGGAGGGAACGACGGGCAGAAGAGAGAGAGGGAGGGAGGAGAGAGAGAGAGGAAAGGAGGAGAGAGAAAGGTTAAACAACATACATCATACATGTATTACATACATACATACATAAAAACATATTAATACATAAACAAAATACATACATGCGACAAACATCTAGATGACAATAGACCGAAGACCCCCGCAGACAGAAAGACAACGACGACAGATAGATGAAAGATAATAGTTGATAGATGATAGATAGAAGATAGATAGATTAAAGAGAAAGGGGAGGGAGACAGAAAGAAGAGAGGAGAGTGGAGGAAAAAGAGACAGGGTGTTTTTGTGTGTTTTATGTATGTATGTGAGTGGTTGGGGTAGTGTTGTGTTTGTGCGTGTGTGTATATGTAATTGTACAAATGTACGTCGAGTTAGTTGTATGAGTATTTATTGTATGATTTTGTAGTATGTATTTTTTATTAGTATGTATTATGTATGTGTTTATATGTATGTAGTTTTTGTATGTATGTGTTTTATATATGTTTTGTATGTTGTAGTAGTATTATTAGTATTTTTTGTTTTGTAATAATGTTTATTTTATTATGTATATATGTTAAAAAGTATTTTATGTTATATTATGTATGTATATATGTTTATGTTTTATATGTATGATGATATATTTTGTATGTTATTTTATGTATTTGTATTATGTATGTATTTTGTATTA
>JAPXFY010006950.1:0-10000 GCA_030674185.1 Monoplex corrugatus | reverse complement strand
TTCTTGGCTGGCATATGTGGTCCAGGCTTCACTTGAGTAGAGAAGTGTGCTCAACACATGCTCTGTACACCTGCATTTTGGTGTTCAAAGTGAGACTGCTGTAGGACCAGATCTGCTTGTTCAATTTAGCCATAACAGATGAGGCCTTTGCACTTCTGGCACCGATTTCAGCGTCCAGAGAGAGGTTGTCACTTATGGTGGACCCCAAGTACTGCATTTTGTGGACAGTATTGAGGTCGTAGTCTTCAATGTGGAGAAATGGTGGTTCTTCAAAGCCTTGGCCTAAGATCTCAGTTTTCTTCAAGCTGATTGTGAGACCAAACTCTCTGCAAGCGTGGGCAAAGCGATCAACGAGCCTCTGGAGATCTTGTTCACTGTGGGAAGCCAGCGCAGCAGCATCTGTGAGGAGAGCTTCTCTGATGGTCTTCTTTTCCACCTTAGTTTTGGAACGAAGCCTGGCAATGTTGAAGAACTTTCCATCGGTCCTTGTATGAAGATATACCCCTTCTTCAGATCTGCAGAAGGCATAGGTCAGCAAGAAGAAGATCCCAAACAGAGTTGGGGCCAAAACACATCCCTGTTTCAATCCGCTGCTGATTCTAAAAGGCTCTGATATGGCACCATTATAGCACACAGTGCTATGTATATCCTCGTGGAAAGACTCGATGACAGCTGATAGTCTTGGGGGCAGCCGATTTTCTTCAAAAGCTTGAAAAGACCACTCCGACTGACCAGGTCGAACGCTTTCGTGAGATCAATGAAGGCGAAGCAAAGGGGCATGTGCTCTCGCGGCACTTTTCCTGTAGTTGCCGGACAGAGAAGATCATGTCGATGGTCGATCTTCCGGCCCTAAAGCCGCAGGGACTCAGGGTAGATGCGAGCTGCCAGCCTCTGAAGACGGGTTAAGACGACTCTGGCGAATGCTTTCCCAACAATGCTGAGGAGTGAGATTCCGCAATAATTATTACAGTCACTGCGGTCGCCCTTGTTCTTATATAGTCACTATCCTGGTGTCTCTCATGTCTCTCGGAATGAAGGCTTCCTTCCAGCACAAGCACAAAAGTTCATGCAGCTCGTTGAGAAAAGCAGGCTTTCCGCACTTCATGACCTCTGGAGGTATTCTGTCTTCACCAGGGTTTTTTTTCCCATCGCCAAACCGTCAATCGCCTTGCTTAGTTCTTCAAGGCTTGGCTCAGCATCCAACTCCTCCATGACAGGCAAGTCCTCAATGGCATTCAGGGCAGCTCCAGGTAGTGCTCTACCCATCTCTCCATCTGCTTTGCTGAGTCTGTGATACTCTCTCCTGCTTTGGACTTAAGGGGAGCTCCCAAGTCGAGCTCCACTGTGCATGTATGTATATATAATTATGTATATATACAGTATATATATATGCATATATATATATATATATATATTTGTGTGTGTGTGCATGTGTGTGTGTGCATGTGTGTGTGTGTATGTGTGTGTATGTGTGTGTGTATGTGTGTGTATGTGTGTGTGTATGTGTGTATATGTGTGTATGTATGTGTGTATGTGTATGTGTTTGTATGTGTGTATATGTGTCTGTGTATGTGTGTATGTATGTGTGTGTGTATGTGTGTGTGTGCGTGTGTGTGTGTGTGTGTGTGTGTGTGCGTGCGTGCGTGTGTGTGTGTGTGTGTGTGTGTGTGTGTGTGTGTGTGTGTGTGTATGTGTGCGTGTGTATAAAAAGACACGGACTGTCAGTAGAGTGTCTGTCTCAGTGGTCAAACTATTTTCCCAAGACATCAGAAACCTGGGTTCAAATCACGGATAGGACGCAGAGTTTTCTCCCCTCCATTATTTGTAAATAGTCGTCTAGGTTCTAACGTTTTGGATGACACGGTAAACTGAGGTCCTGTGTGCAGCACGCACTGAGCTCACGTTAAAGACCCCAAGGCAAGAAAGGAATTGTCCCTTTGCAAAATCATGTAGTACCATTCACTTTTATAGGGAAACAGAAATACACCCACACAGAAAAAAAATAAGTGGCGCTGTACTGCGGCGATTGGCTTTCTCCAGTTTATTGTTGCGCCTCAGAGACTGGTATGGAGGACTGTGCTGCTGTGTCTGCTTACGTCGTTTAGTGACGACACCAGTCATGCTTGTAGAAGACGAACAGGGTAAACAACTCTTGATGGTTTCCTGAGACGTCATTAAACGCAGTTATCTCACTTCTACATGCTGGCGAACATGATTCTAATAGAATAAAATGTGTAGTAGTTCTGAGTTTCAGCTTATTCGAAACAACGGTTCAGAGATCAGGTTGTGGATTCAATTCTATATTTAATTATTCCTGTTCTTCGTATTTCATGATCGTATTTATTTAATTTACTGAGTGAGTGATTGAGTGATTGTTTACTGACTCATTTATTTACTGACTCATATACTTATTCATTTACTTATTTATTTACATATTTATTTACACATTAATTTAATTAGTCAGTTAGTTAGCTAGTTAGCCAGTTTTTCATTTGTCTAGTTATTTATCTTTTTATTCATATATTTGTTTGTTTGTTTGTTTGCTAGTTTATTTATTTATTATGTGTCTATTTATCTATTTAAGTATTCATTCATTCACTTATTTGTTTATTTACGTACTTGTTTCTTTGTTCTTTTGTTTGTTTCTTTGTTTGATTATCTATTATCTTATCTTCTGCACACGTATGTACATCATTTATTATTCTTACCCCAAAACTCCAGGAGAACAAGCTGACATGGAAATAGAAACATGAAAGACCCGTGTGGTGACATTGTTTAGGGAAGGTCAGGTGCTGTGTTGTGTGGGAGGTGTCCAAATAACGGCAGACAGTTCTCAGGACAACAGGCTCTCCACAAATATGTCTGAAGTCTGGAGGATAGAGTTTGTTCAAGAGGAAATCATTGCACTCGGACAATTCCATATGCGCTCAACCCAAATCTGCCAGCAGTAATCTGGCAGACTCACTGAGCCTGCGTGAACCCTGTGTGCTGGCAAGGTCTTGAAATGGGAAGGGGCGGATGGAAGGGATGTGTATTATGTTACTGACAGTCACGTTGACTGAAAATGTCTTCACATTACCTAAATTATATTAGTAATAACTAAAACAATAAGCACGTTAACTGAAACATTATTCACTTGTCAATATTTACATTAACTGAAACAACATGTGCATTATCTGAAACAATGTGCATACTCAGAATATTGATATTCGACATAAGAACCCAAACAGAGTGTCAAGACTCAAAGTGAGTGTACTAAATAGATACAGACTTTAACAGAAGATATCACTACCTATGTCAGTAGTATCATGTGCACAAAAAAGAGAAGGAAAAAGTCAGGAAGTGTGCGAGTATTGCAGACTGTTGTTGTCATGGTTACCACCAGGACCTGATATAGATCAGTATGACTCAGCACTCGCTGCATACTTCTTTTGTACTGCAGCTAGAGACACGTTATAGGGTTACAGTTGGAAATGCCATACCTTCCCCTTTCCACCGTCGTCTGTCTCTCTTTTTCTCTCCCTTTCACTGCTTGCTTCTTTTGTACTGCAGCTAGATGCACGTTGTTTGTCTGTCTGTCTGTCTGTCTGTGTCTCTGTCTCTCTCTCTTTCTGTCTCTCTCTCTCTCTGCCCCCTTCTCTCTCTCTCTCTCTCTCTCTCTGCCCCCTTCTCTCTCTCTCTCTCTCTCTCTCTCTCTCTCTTGCGATTTTTTCTCTCTGTGTGTCTCTTTCTCTCTTTCAATCCATCCCTCCCTCTATTTCCCTCCCCCTCTCTCTTTCTTTCTTTTTGTGTCTGTGCATGTGCGTATGTGTTTGTATGCCTGGGTGCATGTGTTTGTATGCGTGTGTGGGTATGTGCATATATGTGTGTATGAATGTGTGTGAAAGGTGTGTGCACGTGTGTGTACGTGTATATGTCTATATGTGCACGTGTATGTGTATGTGTTTGTATATGTGTTTGTGTGTGTGTTTGTGTGTGCATGTGTGTTTGTGAGTTTGTGTGTGAACGTGTGTGTATGTGTGTATGTAAGTGTCTGTGTGTATGTGTGTGTGTATGTGTGTGTGTATGTGTGTGTGTGTGTGTTTATGTATATAGAGAGAGGTAGACAGACACATATACAGAGCAAAACCTTGTGACCTTTGATCATTCAGCGTCAGCATTCAGTATTATCATTTAGCTGCAGGAATATCACCAAAGCAGACGCGTGCTCAAGGACAGGTAACAGAGAGACAGAGAGGAGAGGAAGACAGACAGACAGAGAGAGAGACAGAGACAGAGACACAGAGAGAGAGGGAGATAAATCGCCATACTGATAACTCAGGGGTCATGGGGTCAACCCTCACACAGACCAGAGGTTTGATGTTTTCAAGCAGACTGGCTGGCTGTGTTGATAGAGCCATGGATTCCACATCTGACATCTTGAGTTCAATCCCAGCGTACAACATCAAAACCTGTTCACTGCCCATAGTATATGCTCTGATCATTCTGGCCAGACACAGAGATATGTTCTAATCATTCTGGCCAGACACAGCGATATGTTCTGATCATTCTGGTCAGACACAGCGATATGTTCTAATCATTCTGGCCAGACACAGCGATATGTTCTAATCTTGCTGGCCAGACACAGCGATATGTTCTAATCATTCTGGCCAGACACAGCGATATGTTCTGATCATTCTGGTCAGACACAGCGATATGTTCTAATCATTCTGGCCAGACACAGCGATATGTTCTGATCTTTCTGGCCAGACACAGCGATATGTTCTAATCATTCTGGCCAGACACAGCGATATGTTCTGATCATTCTGGCCAGACACAGCGATATGTTCTGATCATTCTGGCCAGACACAGCGATATGTTCTGATCATTCTGGCCAGACACAGCGATATGTTCTGATCATTCTGGCCAGACACAGCGATATGTTCTGATCATTCTGGCCAGACACAGCGATATGTAGCTGTCTCTTCCCAGTTGTCCACACTGATATCTACAGACTTCAGGTCATGTTTACAGACGTCTGTTAACGCCTTATTGGTATGTTTCCTTGAAAACAGCGTACACAACAATATCTACGAAATCTTAAGCTTAACGTTTCAACATATTGCTTCCGAAAATTATTAATTTGTATAAAATAAAAATTTAAAGGTCACGATTAAGTTAGAAATGCGTTTATTTAAAATTCCTTGGTACAATATGGCCTCCATGTCCCGATCTAATTTTGGTTTTGTCTGCTTTTACAGCGAAGAGTGATACAATTTTTTTGCGTCCCAACAAATCATTCAAAGTCGTTTCGTCATTTTGATTAACAGTTCTATTTCAATCCAATGTGCGCTAAGGAAAATATTATTCTACATGAATAAGTTTGTGATGTTTCTAAAAAGGAAGGAACGTACATTAAATATTATATTGAATGTATAATTTTGCATGGCTATGTGAGTTGACTGACCACCAATGCCAGTGATGAGATACATGTAACAGACCCGGTTGCCAGTGCTAAGACGTCCCTTTGTGGCAACAGTGGGCACCCTGTGGGCTGGGATCCTGCAGCAAGCTCTGTATACAGTATATCCCTTGGGATGTGGAAATCCTGCATGTGGCGGACACTGATGGCCAAACCAGTGCGGTCATCGTTGTGTGAGGAGGACATACATGCTTGGCATGCTGACCTGGTCAAGGACGTCCCTATTTGGCACATGGTCTTTCCAGAAAATGTCCAGTGTCTGGCACAAGCACCACAGTTGGAATCTACTGAGGTGGTGCTCTTGGTGAGTATAGGATGTCCAGCTCTCACTGCTGTAGAGAAGTACTCAGTGTGCAGGGTCAGTACACTCCAGTCTTGGCGACTGTGGTAAGCTTGTTATTTTCACACACTGTCCTGGTCAGTTTTGTTATGGCAGCGGCAGCTTTCCCTATCTGTCTGTTGACATCAGACATAACAGAAGGACAACAAAGAGTGACAGCACATGTTGTAGTTTGAGAGAGAGAGAGAGAGAGAGAGAGAGAGAGAGAGAGAGACAGAGAGACAGAGAGACAGAGAGACAGAGAGACATAGAGACAGAGACAGAGAGAAACAGACACAGAGACACAGAGAGACATAGAGAGAAGAGAGACAGAGACAGAGACAGAAAGACAGAGAGACACAGAGAGACAGAGAAGGAGAGAAGAGAGACAGACAGAAAGACAGAGAGACACAGAGAGACAATGAGAAGGGACAAACAGACAGACAGACAGAGACACACAGGCACAGAGAGACAGACAGACAGACAGACAGAGAGACACAGGCACAGAGAGACACAGAGGCAGACAGACAGAGAGAGAGAGAGACAGACAGACAGACAGACAGTCAGAGAAACAGAGAGACAGACAGACAGAGAAGAGAGAGAGAGATAGAGAGAGAGAGAGAGAGAGAGAGAGAGAGAGAGAGAGAGAGAGAGAGAGAGAGAGAGAGAGAGAGAGAGGAGAGAGAGAGAGAGAGAGAGAGAGAGAGAGAGGAATGTAATCTTTTTCTTCTCAACAGATTCCGGAAGTTGTTAGATTTGTTGAAAGAAGGGAGAGGGTAAATTCAGATATGAACCCATGCTCATTCTCTCCTTGTGCAGAGCACCAACCACTGAGCACACACCCCCACCCCCACCCACAACTGTCACAGGTCCCCACCACTACCAATTGTGCTACACTCACTGCTGGATGAGGACCAATGGGGCCAACAGTTTATCATCAAATGCAGGTCAGGATTTGATCTCAAGTCCTTCCTTTTTGATGCTGGATTAAACACGGGGCCCTTGGCTACCTTCTATTTCCAGGCTCAGAACTGACCGCTGCTTTCTGGCTGCCTTTCTTTCTTTGCTCTTCTTTCAAAGATTATGGCACTTAGAAATGGCCTGAAAGTGAGACTTTTAAAATGTTTGATCTGGCCAGTCATGATTTACGTCTGCGAATCTTTTTGACTCTGAGAACTGATTGCAGATGAATTGAGGCAGCAGAGATGTGGTTTTATCGGAGATTCGTAGACCCAAATGTACAGACAGAAGAACTAATGAAAGTGTCATGCAAGAAATTGATACCAGCAGAAAACTACTAGAGACATCAACAAGAGAAGACTAAAGTGTATTGGCCATGTGCCACACAACAAGTACACGGACCTCATGGCAAACGTCTTTGAAGGAAAAATACTGACAAAAAGGAAGAAAGGCAGACCTCCAGTTTCATACATTGAGAATATAACCAATATCAGTGTAGCCTAAGAGCGGACTGGAGGGAGATGGTTGTGTCAAAATGTGCAGCGCTCCAACACCGAACCCGGTGACGCTGTCAGGTGAGACAGGTGAGATAGCACTTAGGTAATTTCTTTTGTGCTCACTTTTTCTTTCTGTCCCATTATGTAACACATCAGTCCCAATTTCTGATTCAGCTAAAAACCTTGGTGTCTGCATTGACTCTACCCTCTCCATGAACAACTTTGTTTCTCAAACAGCCAGATCTTGCTACTATCATCTCCATCGTATAAGCCTGATCAGGAAGTATCTCTCTGTCGAAACAACTGCAAAACTCGTTCTCTCCTTCATAATGTCTCGCATTGACTATTGCAATTCACTCCTGTCTGGTCTTCCTGCCTCCACCATTCACATCCTACAGCGCATTCAAAACAATGCTGTACGCCTTGTACTCAAAAAGAAAAAAAGCTGACCACATATCTCCTCTCCTGGCACAACTTCACTGGCTCCCTGTATCAAAGCGCATACAGTACAAACTAGACACCATGTGCTACAAAAGCCTCAATAACGCAGCCCCCGATTACCTGTCAAGCCTACTTGAGATCTATCTTCCCTCACGTACCCTCCGCTCTGCCTCCGATCCTCTGACTTTTCGCTTTCCACGCACTAAGCTCAATACCTATGGTCCACGAGCCTTCTCTGTTTCTGGTCCTATCTCCTGGAACAAACTTCCTGTCTCAGTCCGTCAGCAACCTACTTTTGTCTCCTTCAAGTCCGCTCTCAAAACTCACCTTTTCTCCTCTGCATAAAATCCTAACCTCACTCAACCCCCCTCTGCAGCCTGTCTCCGCTCGGAGGGGAATCACTTTGTTTTAATATATATGTATAATTGTATATGATGTGCTCTCTGTGGTTTTCCATTGGTTTTATTCTTGCTTTTATTGCTTTTATTCTTTTCTCCCCATTTGTGGCCATGTATGTGGTGTGTGTGTGTGTGTGTGTGTGTGTGTGTGTGTGTGTGTGTGTGTGTGTGTGTGTGTGTGTGTGTGTGTGTGTGTGTGTGCGTGTGTGTGCGTGCGTGCGTGTGTGCGTGTGTGTCTTTTCGGCGCTTGGATTTGATTTTGTCGAGATTTGCGCTGTATAAATGTTGTAATTATTATGTATGCATGTGCGTACGTATGTATGTATGTATGTATGTATGTATACGCTTAGATTTATGTATGTATGTATGTATGCATGTATACGCTCAGCTTAGATTTATGTATGTAAGTATGTAAGCATGTATGTATGCATGTATACGCTCATATGTATGTAGGTATGTATGCATGTATACGCTCAGCGCTTAGATTTGATTTTGTCAAGATTTTGCGCTATATAAATAAAATATATTATTATTATTATTATGATAATCATGATAAAGGAGTTTCATTTAGGATTGACGTTGTCTGACGGGCTGTATCCTACCCTTACTATATTGATATATTGTGGCACCAGCCAGGCCAGAGAGATACAGACACTGCAGTGTTGGTCAGGCTATTTGGGTAAAGCCCTTAATGATGCATCCGTGAAGTGAATGGGATTTGACTGTGTGATCCCAATCTTTCCAATGAGTCCGAATTACGCTCAACTGTGGGTAGCATTTGGTTTTGGCCAAAATGATTTTGACAGGACTGAAAAGATTCGAACGTACACAGTTCCAACAGATAGTAAGGTGTACTCCCCATCGCATCTTGGCCACTGGTTTTACTGTTTTATCTCCCCTGTTCTTCAGAAAAAAACAAACAGATTTAGGCATGTTACAATGTGTGTGTGTGTGTGTGTGTGTGTGTGTGTGTGTGTGTGTGTGTGTGTGTGTGTGTGTGTGTGTGTGTGTTTGTGTGTGTGTGTGTGTGTGTGTGTTTGTGTATGTGTGTCTATGTGCAGATACACACAGATATACACAACATAACAGAAGACAAGTTACGACACAAAACAGAACAACACAACACAAAACAACACAACTCAGCATAACACGACATAACACAACACGACACGACACAACACGACACAAAACAACACAACACAACACAACATGTACACAACACAACAGGACACGACACGACACGACACGACATGACATGACACGACACGACACGACACGACACGACACGACACGACACGACACGACACGACACGACACGACACAACACAACACAACACAACACAACACAACACAACACAACACAATACACTCCTCTATCACTGGACTTGATCTCACATTGCTCCATTGCCCCCTTGGTAGAAAGCAGGTACACATAGGAACCATAGAAGGTGGGACTGGAACCACTGCCATTGTGACACAGACACATGTGTCAGAAAATAACACAGCAATAATGGATATAGTAACATTGGTAGTAGTGATGGTCTTGTTGTGATGGTGGTGACGATGAAGGTGGTATTTGTATGCGATAGTAGTGGTGGTGGTAGCGGTGATGGTGATGAGGGTGATATTAGTATGCAATAGTAGTGTGGTCTTGGTTATGATGGTGGTGATGATGAAGGTGGTATCAGTATGCATAAATAGTGATGGTGGTAGCAGTGATGGTGATGAGGGTGATATTAGTATGCAATAGTAGTTGTGGGGTTTGTTGTGACTGTGGTGATGATGATGGTGGTGGTGGTATCAGTATATAGCACTAGTAGTTGTGGGGGTTGTTGTGACTGTGGTGATGATGATGATGGTGGTGGTATCAGTATATAGCACTAGTAGTTGTGGGGGTTGTTGTGACTGTGGTGATGATGATGAT
>JAPXFY010006949.1:0-11743 GCA_030674185.1 Monoplex corrugatus | reverse complement strand
GTTTTGTTGTTATTATTATTATTATCATTATTATCACCATCATGAAAGAACCAGACATGTTCCTGACATCGGCACTGTCTGAAGAAGGTGTGTGTCCCTGAATTTTTAGTAATAGTGTTTTTGTGTTAAAGGGGTGAAAGTTAGAGTGGTGTGCTCATCCTGTTTTTATTCTCTATGACAGCCTGACTCGTAAAATAAAAAACGATGGAGGGTCCTTTACGTTTACTGGTACTACCTTCCTTAACAACACTAGTATATCCACACACACACACACACACACACACACACACACACACACATACCACACACACACACACACACACCCTACACACACACTACATACACATACATACATGCATTCACATACACATACACACACAAACTACATACACACCACACACACACGCAACACACACACACACACACACACACACACACACACACACACACACACACACACCACACACACACACACTACATACACATACATACACACATACACATACACACACAAACTACATACACACCACACACACACGCAACACACACACATATCACACACACACACACACACACACACACTTACACGCTTGTGCCGCTACAGTACAATTCAGTACTTCTTTTATCCTGAACGTTTTGTCAGTCTACCTGCCAACAGGTCCAAATGACCACAACACAGAATGGCTGCGCACGATTCCGGATCTGCTGCACGGTAAATGGCTAATAGGTGGAGACTTTAATTCCCACTCCCCGTTTTGGGAAAAAGATTGCTGTACTGTGACAAGCAATCGTTTAGTAGAAAATATAGTTGACAGTTCGCTTTACCTTTTGAATGATGGGAGTGTCACTAGAATTCCTGATATTTCCAAACATCGGGCAACAGCCATCGATCTGTCTTTAATCTCACCAGAATTAGTACCCTGCTGTACCTGGGACACTCACAGAGATACTTTAGGAAGTGATCACTTACCTATCCTCATAACACTAACTAACGAAAACATCAGGATGAAAGACAGCATTCCTGATATTATACCAAAATATAATTATACACGCGCTGATTGGTCCTTGTTTCAGACTGTTCTTTCTAATCGAGATTTCACACATTATGACAGTGAAAATGTAGACGTTATGTTTTCTAAATTCCAGGAGTCAGTTCTAGCTGCTGCAGACCTTTCCATCCCGAAACTCAAAACTTTTAAGTCTAATAACCGTTTGGGTAATGTTTGGTGGACGGAGGTATGTGAGCAAGCAGTTCAGTATAAAAAAGAGAAATACAAAATCTACATCAAAAGCAGGAAACCTGAAGATCATATGGAAATGAAAAAAGCTAACACCCAGTGTAATAAAATCATCGCTGAAGCAAAGAAAAATTACTGGGCATCATACTGCACAAAAGAAATTTCAGATTTCAAGGATTTCCATAAAGTATGGACAAAAATGAATCAAATGAAAAATGGAGCCAACTTACCTAGGTGTCCAATAATGATTGATACAAGTCACAAATTTCTTTCCGACATGGACAAAGCTGAAACTTTTGTGGAACTTTTTGCCCAAAATAGTAAAGTAGATGGTTTGACTCCTACCTGCAAACACTACAGGGAAATGGCAGCTAACAACCCTATCTACACTGATCCAATACCTCAAAATGATCTCTGGTTTAATTCTCCAATCACCTTAGAAGAGTTAAAAAACACTATCTTGTCTCTGCGCAACAAAAGGAGTTCGGTAGGTGTTGATGCAGTTTCAACTGAAATGATTAAACATCTTCCAGAAAACTGTATTATTTTTTTACACAAAATGTTTCAGAAATGCTGGGCTGGTGGAACTATACCACAATTATGGCAAACGTCTGTTGTTATACCAGTATTAAAAGCAGGAAAGCCTAAAAACAATAAAAACAGTTACAGACCTATTGCTTTAACGTCCCATACGAGCAAACTATTGGAAAAATTGGTATTAACCAGACTTGTACATTACTGTGATAAAAATAACGTTATTCCAGTAAATCAGGCTGGTTTTAGAAAAGGGAGATCTACAGTTGAGCACCTGGTTAAACTTACCACTCACATCAAGAAAGAGTTTGCCCGCAGAAAAAGTCTTTTAGCTACATTTTTTGATGTGAAAAAAGCTTACGATCAAGTTTGGCATACGCGTTTATTGTACAAGCTGAAATCTATTGGTTTATCTGGCAATATGTATGATTACATTAAGTCTTTTTTAGCCAATAGAACTATTCAGGCAAGAGTGGGAACTAGTTATTCTACTTCACGACATCTTGATATGGGAATTCCACAGGTTCAGTGATAGCACCGCTTTTATTTAATATCCTTATACAGGATCTTCCTAAAGCACTCTCAAATCGTGTTGTTTTGGCACAGTATGCTGATGATATATGTATTTGGATGAATATTACTTTAAAAAAGACAACTCCACAGAGAGCACAGAATTACATTAGGAAATTGTATCAATCTGATCTTGATAATCTTGGAAACTATATGTTAGAAAATGGTCTGTCGTTGTCAGCGGAAAAAACTAACATGATGCTATTTAATTCTGGTGGTACTTTAAGTAACTTGCCTACTTTCAGATTGCTTGGTGAAGTGTTACATTACAAACAGGTTGTAAAATTTCTGGGAGTCTTTATGACATCGAAATTAAACTGGAATGTCCATTTTGATTATATTTCAACAAAAGCAAGAAAAGCCCTAAATTTTCTAAAGATAATAAGCCGATTACCTTGGGGAATGGATACGAACATACTAATTCATCTGTCAACAGCACTTGTACGATCTAAATTATCCTATGCGCAAGAAGTGTTTTTCAGTGCACCAAAATATTTATTAAAGAAGATACAAAGCTTAGACTGCAAAAGTATTAAAATTGCTCTAGGTGTCCCTACTCATGCCTCTAATCTGGAAACGTACAAAGTTGCTGGAATTCTGCCTCTGAACAACTATCGTGAGCTAGCGACAGCAAAATTTGCAGTTAGAACTACTTCACAAACGGACAATTTTGTGAGTAAGGAAATTAAAATCAGGTCTGATGTTGACTTTCCAAAGCGAGCAAAAAGCATTTCATCACAAATGACTGTTTCAACTTACATATCTGACTTGGTCAAACAGTCTAACATAAATATGGATGAAATAGCTGAGACACCATCAACAACGCCTATCCCTACATGTGAAATGCAAAAAGCCTCTTTTGATATTGATTATACAGACGCTAAGAAATCTGAAAACGTCAACATTTCGATATCCACAGCAAGAGAACACATCGATGAAAAATACCGTACCCACCTTCACATTTTTACCGATGGATCAGTCTTAGAAAATAAATGTGCTGGAGCAGCTTTTTATGTTCCAAAATTTAAGATAAAAAAGTCATTTTTCGTTGGGGCAAACTTATCGATCTTTACAGCGGAATTAGTCGCTATTAATCAAGCATTGCATTATCTAGTAAATCTTAAAACCATGTCTTTCAAAGTAGTTCTCTTTGTTGACTCAAAATCTGTATTATATGCCTTACGGTCTTTTAATGCCGACACAAGACCTGATTTAATTACTGAGGCAAATCATCTTATACATCGTTTAAGGGTCAAAGGTACAGATATCAGTTTATGCTGGGTGCCTTCTCATGTTGGTCTTCACGGCAACGAAGTAGTTGACAGAGCAGCTAAGCAAGGCGCCCAGAATGCTGATAATGCTATAGAATTACATGTTCATACCTCCGTAAAAGAAGCTTGCAACTTGCTCGAATCAGCCTCATGGACTCGATTTCTTGAACATTCAGATGAACAGTTTGTGTCACAACAAATGATAAAACTTACCGTTCAAAATGTATGTAAAAAATTGCAGTATTCTTCTATGTATCATTTGAGATCGATTGTTGCTGTTTGTTTTCGTATTCAGCTAAACGCATTGAGAACAAAATATTGTAAAAATGTCAAGTGTATTTGCGGCGAACAGTTCACACTGTTTCACTGTTTATTCTACTGCAAAATGCTACGTTCTTTTTTACCGAAAATGTTTACTCAAGAAAAGTATTCTGAAAATCATTTCCAGAAAATTACATCAGATCAAACGTTGTTAGTTAGAATTTCAGAATCATTAGTTCACAGTCCTGTTAATGCATTACTTTAACTTTATTCGGTTTGTATTTTAGTGTTACAATTTCCCTTCACGTTATTGAAGTTAATTGTTAGTGTTAAGTTCTCGTTCCATTTTACTGTTCCCCCACCTGCTAATGTCTTTTTCCTCTGTCTTCCCTCTGCCCAAATCCAACCCGTCCAACTATAGTTCTACATTTTATTTTGTTCACTTTTTTTTTTTTTTTTTTTTTTTTTTTTTTTTTTAATAATTTCCCCTCCCCCCTCCCCCGTCTAATATCACTTATAGTGAAAAGACGTTAAATTAAAGAACGAACGAACACACACACACACACAAACACACACACACACAAACACACACACAAACACACACAGTCTGCAAGATGCTGAACACTGTTTTAGAAGAACTACCAGTACCACTCTAACTGTATAGAGGCAGCCCATCTTATCCCATGCAGAACTGTTCATAAGCCAGTGAAACAGAGATATATTCCATTTGAAATTGTGAAATGTCCGATTTTTTTTCTCTACCTCATGATTTTTATCGATATTGTTATATTTGTTAATACTTTTCTTATGCAATAGACTTTTTTTTTCTTTTAAGGGTCATCGCACTCGGGGGGGGGGGGGGGGGGTGTGGTACCTTTGTGCTCACTTTTTTTTTTTTCTTTTTTTTTTCCCCATTTTCTACGCCACATCAATGGCCACAGAGGCTGGAACAGTTTTTTACGATGCGATGATGGTGATGTCGATGAGGATGATAATCATGATGCTATGGAGTTCCATCTAGGATTGAGACTGCGTGACAGGGCCGTACTCTACGCTTACTATCATAACATATCCTGGCGTCAACCAGGCCCGAGAGATACAGACACCTGCGGTGCTGGTCAGAAGATTTGAGCAACACCCTCAATGACGCATCCGTGAAGTGGATGAGACTCGACTATGTGGTCCCACAGTCTTCCCAATGAGCCCATAGCAAGCTCAACTCTGGGTTGGAGCTGGTTAGAGCCGAAAAACCCCACAATGACATATTTTTGAAGGGCCTAATGGGGATTCGAACCCACAACCTTCCAGTCGGTAGTCCGTTGCGCTAACCACTACACCACGGTGACTGGTTTTTATGCAATAGACTTAATGTACAAGGACCTGTGATGAACATGAATAAGCTGCTGATAGTGATACTATATATAAAATGTGCTTCATAACGATTAACACGTACCCAATTGTCAATCTTAAGAGAAAGTACGTAAGACTTTATCGAACACATACAGGTGAATGGACCAGCAAGGCAGAAAAATGACAGGAAGAAATGACAGAAAGCAAAGGATCCAGACAGAAACAAAGAGAGTGACAGAAAAGAGGAAATTTCTAGCACAGAATTTCCAGAAGGTGGGAATACTATAAAATTTATCCTGAAGAAGTCCCCCGTATCCCTACAGAGGGTGGGGGTGGGCGGGGGGGTGAGGGAAGGCATGCAGTATGTTATTTTCTGCGAGTGCCTACGTATGAATTTACGCACGAAGGGGACATAGGCATTAACAGGTTTGCATACATGTTGAGGTAAGTAGAAAAAAAATGATAAATAAAAACATAACCAAAGAAAAATTGAATCGGTGATTCGAACCAAGATTTCTTATATATCCCACGTAGGTTGCGCACACAACATCCCACGCGGGCTAGTCGGTAGAACCATGGACTCAAGATCTGATATCTTGAGTTCAATCCCAGCCCGCAACATTAAAACCTGGCCTGTTCGCTGCCCCTCCTAATGTTTCCATCGCTCTGGCGGTGTCAGCTTAGTGTTTGATAGGTCCCTCTTCCCCCCTTTCCCCCCGTGTCAAGACCTTGCCAGTGCATAAGGTTTTCTGCAGGCTGAAGAAATCTGTCAGATAACGGCTGGCAGATTTAGGTGGAGCGCATATGGAGTTGCCAAGCGCGGTGAATCCCTCTTGAAATAACTCAATAACCCCCCACCCCCACCCCACGTAGTTGCTTCTCTTAGTGGCCCCCTCCCACTCTTAGCATTGTTACAGCCAAGGCAATGCGCCTCCGTTGGCTTAACCCTTTAACTCACGCACCCTGTGCACTAGCATCTTGCATTGTCAACCATTTTAGCAAGGCAAAAACTTAACCCTTTGACTCCCGCGCGCACACTGTCCACTAGCATCTTGCATTGTCAACCATTTTAGCAAACCAAAAATGTAACCCTTTGATTCCCGCAACTTGTCCACTAGCATCTTACATTGTCAACCATTTTAGCGAAGCAAAAATTTAACCCTTTGACTCCTGCACCCTGTCCACTACCATCTTACATTGTCAACCATTTTAGCGAAGCAAAAATTTAACCCTTTGAGTCCTGCACCCTGTCAACTAGCATCTTGCATCAAGTCAACCATTCTACTACTAGCAAAGCAAAAACTTAACCCTTTGATTCCCTCACCCTATCCACCAGCTTCCTACAGGAAGCTGGTGGATTGGGTGAAGGAATCAAAGAGTTAAGTTTTTGCTGTTGGTGCGTAGGGTGTAGAGTCAAAGGGTTAAGGAAGCAGGGTAACCACCAGAATGCACGCCTACCACAGATGGAGTAAGCAGACTGCGCAGTAACAAACCGACTGCACAGTGTGCGCGAAACAACGTGCTTACTCGCATCTAAGGGGGAAATAGCTCGTAACGTACACCCCCTTCCCCCCACGAACACACACAAACACGCGCGCACAAACACACACACACACACACACACGCACGCACGCACATACACACAAGCACCTACACACACACACGCACGCACACTCACATACACACAGAAACACACACACGCTCACGCGCGCGCGCGCGCACACACACACAAATATATATAATATATACACACACACAGACTGACAGAGAAACAGACAAAAGCACATACACACACAACACACACACACACACACACACACACACACACACACACACACACACACACACACACACACACACACACAGAAACATACGCCCGCTCGCCCGCACGCACGCACACGCACACCCATAGCAGTGCATTACGCAACCTGCTAATAGTAATACAGACATTTCATGATTCTGCAATCCCCCACCCCAAACTCTCCCAGGGGACGAAATCACAACGATAACGGGACTCTACAATTTTGTTACGTAAACTTACTTCAATCCGTTGATGAAGAACTTCTCCGAGATGTAATCCCGGCAGTTGGAGTTTTCAAAGGCCAGGTAGAACTTGTAGTCCGTGTTGAGCATCCCGAAACACTTGTCACTCTGGAATCGTGGGCACTTGAGGGTACCACAGCCGCCATAAATGTCCACCTGGATGTACTTCCCCAGCTCCTCAGCGAACTGTCGACGGCCGTTGCGGGCCCCGCAGTTGGACACAAACCAAGCCACTTTCTTCGTCTTGCCCTTGGCGAAGTTTCGTACAGGTTTTCGAGTCAGCATGCTGTCGTTGAGAGGGACGTATTTTTCGTAAGGGGCCACGATCGTGGAGTCGTGGCGGTACGTGGCCGTCCAGTTGAACAGCCCGCGAGCGCTAGTCAGCGAAGGAGAGTGGTAGGGAGACTCCAGCTGAAAGATGGCCCAGATCTGGTTAGGGGGTCGGCCCGCGTTGGTGGAGTAGGCAGGGGCGTTCTGGAACAGAACCACGTCGGCCTCTTTCATCCTGGAACGGTCGTCGACCAGCTCGCAGGCCTGCACCGCGCACTTCTGCTCCTTGAAGAGCGAGGATCCTCGAGGAATGCGCCAGCTTCCGGTTCCGCTGTAGACTAAAATCTTCTTCAACTTGGCCGACCCGCCGTCTTTCTCTTGTTCACGTATGGACTCGGACACAAATTTCAACTGCTTCTGGATGCGGTCGTCGGAATAACGTTGCAGAGTGGGGTACACGTAGTTGTCGAATTTCTTTTCCGAGGTCATCGACCCATCAGGGTGAAAACGAACGACTTTCGAAGAGTTTGAGGTATTCTTCGTCTTAATGACATGGTCGTGAATTTTCTTATAGTCGAACACCAAGGCGGGGCGCTTGGCCTGGTTGAAGTTATCTCCCCATGGAAGAGCCCCGTTGACCTGACGCGTGTCGGAACTGATGTCTGTGATATTCAGGTTGAGATAGATGACGAAGATGAGGAACACAGCCAACAGCAACTGCAGTAACTTCTTGGTGTTGAGACGCATACTTAACACAGGGACTGCCACACACAAGTGAGCGAAACACGGCCTTTGTCACAGCACAACGGGCAGAAACAAGTCCTTCTGTCATACACACGACTGAAGGAAACGAATCCTTTGTCACGACAAAACGGTTCAAAACAAGCTCTTTGTCGTGCCACAAAAAACTGATCAACGCAGCTTCTTTGTCACACCACAACTCTAGCGAGACGAAGTCTTTGTCGCACAACCCTGCGCAGTTTATTGGGGAGTTTCCACACAACCTGGGGCACAACCTGTCGTCTATAGCGCAGCACAGACCGGGACTATGGATCAGGTAAACACCAGCGTGAGGACCACAGCCAGGCGCCGTGTGGAGATCATCAATGTTGCATCAATCACAGACAGCCCACCTCAGAGCACGGCTGGCTGGTTCCTCTGTCCGTGGAAAACCCAGTCTTAATTAGCGACAATGCCCAAACTCCGCTGCCGGCTGTTCTAAATACACCACACGTATACAATACACACACATACACAGTGCAGAGGTGCGGGCGGATCAGGAATGGTCAGTGGCAGGGTTCCAGATGACTGGCAGTGGTCAGGGACAGGACAGTGATGCGATCAGATTCACACATATACATATACATACACGTCACGAAACTCCCAGACAAGTCGTCTTCATAGAAATGGGACGGAATGACGGACGCTGTTGGTCGTAATTAGACTGCCCAGGTTGTCGACGACGTTTTGAAAAGGAGGACTAGCGATGGCTCGTGTTTTTGCACGTTTAACATCCCATCTTCCTTGCAGAACCGACGACAAGGATGTAAAATGAAGGTTGAGAGGGGAGCAGCGAGGTTTTAATGATGGTGTGCAAAACAAAACAAAAACAAACAAAAAATGTTGGCTACGTGGGCAAGACTTGCCAAGAAAGCTGAAAGAGGCAGACAAGGTCAGGTTGCAAGCTTGTGGCGATATGTCAGATGTCACCCTGAAGCAATCTAATCCACGCACCTCCAGTGGCTGTCCTCACAACCTGCACAAACACAAACACACACAGACGTTAATATCTACATCAGACACTAGGTTAGCCTGTAGTTTACACACCTGGAAAAGGATGCCTCCAGGTTAGTAATAGGGTGACCATCCCCGCCCTAGCGGGTCACAGGTTGCTGATAACCCCCAGATATATATATATATATATATATATATATATATATATATATATATATATATATATATATATATATATATATATCGTCGCTGTAAATGCAAAACCTCGTATCTGACATTTTGGCGGGAACACGTTTATTGTATTGTTAACTCCCTAAAAATGTCCGGCATCTTTTGATAATACGTAGAAACCCTGATCTGTCACCGTTACAAAGATGTGCTTCTATGTCAAAACCTCGTATATGAAGAGTCGGAAAAAAGATGAAAAGTAAAAACTGGTAAGGAGGCATACGAGTTTTTATACACATTGGTTTGATCCTTCAAATCCTCGTATCAGCTGATACGTGGTTTTACGGCGCACAAACTTGAGGAAATTACGTAGATACGAGATTGGCGGAATCTATCCATGATACTGGAGCAACTTTCCTGATAATGCTACATCTCGGGTGAGTATGTTTTAATCGTTATTGTGTCTAATTTTATAGATACCAATTGATTTCACCTGTGTGTGCACTGTCTTTTGTCTCTATTAGACCAAAAGTAAAGCTTAAAAGTGAGCACTTTCCATTCCTCATTCTAAACCTTGAGGTTTTTTTTTTTCTTTGGTGTGTGTGTGTGAGTGTGTGTTGTAGGGTTGAGTAGTGCAGAGGTCAGAGCATTCATTTCCCGACGGAATAGGCCAGTTTAGGAGGGTAAAGTGCAAAAGCTTTGTGGGTGGGTCGCATGCGTCCGTCAGTCTCTTGATCAGTCAGTCAGTCTGTGTGTTTGTCTGTCTGTCCGTAGCTTTATTTCTCTGTGTGGTTACATAAGTTTGCCGTCACTGATTTTTATCAAACAAAAGACGAAAAACACGAATGAACCGCGCCGCTGTTGGGGAAGATAATGACTATAATGAAGTTTTGTTCCGTCTGTGTTCTTTCACTTGCTATGTCAAATTCAAGCTTCTTATTTCTGCGCCTGTATGTATAGATCTGGGTTTTTTTCTGCCTCAGTGATCTGGGACTCACAGGACTGGGATGGCAGGCAACATTACTCCAGCATCCTCATCTGACGAGTCTAAAATTGACCGCTGGTTTTGTGGAAATTGTCAGAGAGAAGCTAAAGACAGTTGCAAACTTTTTTCTGACTTGGTCATGGACGACGGTGACATTTTGTTTGATAGTGACGATACCCCATGGGTGTTTTGTGTATGCTGCCAGAAAAAAAAACTTTCACGTTCGATGTGTGCCAGCCTTTACATGGCAGTTTTTCATTTTCCACCTGACACGATATCTCTGCTATCATTGCCTCGGAAAGGACACTGCAAGACGCTGGGGATATAACCCCCTGAGCCCTTGCTATATTGTTCTAATTGTAAAACATACTGACATTTTTGTGTGTGTGTTTGTATCACATACCTGAGCCACGGTATGGAGAATTTCCGTATTATTGGCCAAAGACTAACCCGTACACTAACACAAAGTGAACCTTCTTTGTTCTGCGATTAAACTTTAGACAGTTCTCACGCTGATAAGGTCACTGATTGTTTTGTGTCTAATGAAGTTGAAAACTGTCATGAAACCACATCAGAAAGTGTTTCTTTGGTACATGATCAAACTGAAGATAATTCAAGCAGTACTGAAGTGGTTAGTGGCGGGCCAGATAATAATGAAGAAATACATTTGTCTGATGTACAAGACAGTGAGGATTCATGGCATCCAGATTCACACTCAGCCTCGGATTCTGATCAGAGTGATTTATCAGAGCCTACTTGCAGGAAACGAAAGTCAAACAGCTCCCACACTGAAAACAAGAAAAGGAGAATGAACGGCGATGCCTACACTGGATGCAGACCGACCAAGTCAGAAGAGAGTCACAGAGTAGAGAGAAGAGCTAGACAGATAGGACCAAGATGTTCATCGAAGCACTGTCAAACTTCGAAACATGTCACTGCAATGAAATAACAGAAAAACAGCGAAGGGAACTTTTCGACCAGTTCTGGTCTAAGTTCAACTGGGACCAGCGGAGAACGTATGTTGCTTCCTTAGTTGAATACAGGCAAAGAGAAAAAGAAGCAGACCTGGCAACAGTCGCAGAGGCGGGTCCTTTTGTTACCATGTGCATTTTGTTACCATGTGCGCTGTGGAGAAAAAAGACTACCTGTGTGCAAAACATTTTTCCTCGCCACATTTGATTTGGGAGAATGGTGTGTCCGAAATTGGACCCTAAAGTCTTCCCATGGCATGCAGACATGCAAAGAGCAAAGTCCACGTCAAAAAGCGGACAACCACAAAAGTCAAATAGCACAGTCTTTTCTGGAGAGTCTTCCAAAGC
>JAPXFY010006948.1:0-11745 GCA_030674185.1 Monoplex corrugatus | reverse complement strand
TGCCACACCCTGTCGAATGCTTTTTTAAAGTCTATGAAGTTGTGGAACAGGTCTCTCTGATGCTGCAGATGTTTCTCCATCATTATCCGGCAGGTGAAGATCTGTTCTACTGTGCTTCTGCCCGCCCTAAATCCAGCTTGTTCTTCCGCAAGGTGTTCTTCCGCTTCTTTCTTCAGTCGATTCAATATGACTCTGAGCATGATCTTGCTGGTGTGGCTAATGAGACTTATTGTTCTGTAGTTCTGGCATTGGCGCATATTTCCCTTTTTGGGCAGGGGGATGATGAGTGATTGAGTCCATTCTGTGGGCCACTGTTTTGTCTCCCAGATCTTCTGACAAATCGATGTTACACGAGTGACCAAATCATTCCCTCCATGTTTGAGCAGCTCTGCTGGGATATTGTCTGCTCCAGGTGATTTCCCTGCTGGTAGGCTGCGGATGGCTTCTTCCACTTCTTCTCTCATCACTGGTAGCGGTGAGGATTCCCTCAATGGTGTTGAGTCCCCCTGAAACAAACTGTCATCTGGCTGTATTGGGTAGTTGTATAGTTCTTGGCAGTACTGCGTCCATCTGTTCAGAACAGCGGAGCTTTCTGTCAGCAGCTCGCCTGAGGTATCCTCGATGACTGACGATCTGTTTTGCTGCGTCTTGGTAAGGTTTTTCAGTGTGGTGAAGGCATGTTTGCTGTTTCCTTTTTTCATGCCTTTCTCGATGTTCTCACACTGGTTGTTGATCCATTGTTCTTTGGCTTCAATCATTTTCTTCTTTACAAGGTTGTTGGTTTTACGATACTGTGCGGCTTCTTCAGGGCTGGAGTTTTTCGTCTTCTTCAGTGATCTTCTGTTGTCGCAGAGGTCAAGGATGTCATTTGAGATCCATGCTTGGTGTTTCTTCCTCTGTCGCCCCAGTACCTCCTCTGCTGTTTTGCGGACTGCCTCACCAAAGTTGTTTGTGAGGTCGTTGATGTCGCTGTCCAGGAAGTTGAGTGCCGCGAACCGCCCCCCGAGCTGTGCCTGGAATGCCTCTTCTATCTCTGGATCTTTTAGCTTTTCCAGGTCAAACTTGATGCGTGGCTGCGCAGCTTGGTACTTCTTTTTCAATTTGATCTTCATTGTGAGCAGAACCAAGTACCTACCTGGTTCTTTTTCTGGCCTGAAAGGCAGTCACACCCTGGGAGAAAATTTGATGTGAACAGATGTTAATGGCAGATTTACTAAAAAAAAAACACATTTCATATTATTGCAGTTGATCTTACGTCAAGGCAATTGATCGTGCTTTTGACATTGTTCAAGGTGAAAGATCGTAACCTTGACAGAGAAGAAGACGAAGACAGTGATGATTTTTGGAATGCCAGTTCGGACGAGGAGATGTCCAGCTCCGAGGAAGACATCCCTGCAGCCAACAAGTTGACGGCCGAGTATTTCCTGAAGACAACCACGGAGGCGGAGGAGAAGAAACGGAAGGAGGGGAAGAAGGACAAGGCCAGCAAGAGGACAGAACGGAGGACGAAGGAGGAGGATGACGACTGGCAGGAGGTCAAGGGCGGAGCTCCCATGATTATGGTAAGTACCTGTTTGGATAACATGGTGACTATTGTACACCTTTATATGGTATGTAGGTCTTGTTTGCATATGGTATGTATGGTAAGTACCTGTTTGGATAACATGGTGACTGTCGTACACCTTTATACGGTATGTAGGTCTTGTTTGCATATGGTATGTGTGGTAAGTACCTGTTTGGATAACATGGTGACTGTTGTACATCTTTATATGGTACATAGGTCTTGTTTGCGTCTTGTTTGAATATGGTATATACCTGTTTGGACAACAGGTGACTGTCTTACTCCTTTGTATAGTACGTAGGTCTTGTTTGAATATGGTAATACCTGTTTGGAAGTATGTACCTGTTGTTTGGATATGGTGTGTACCTGTTGTTTGGATATGGTGTGTACCTGTTGTTTGGATATGGTGTGTACCTATTGTTTGGATATGGTGTACCTGTTGTTTGGATATGGTGTGTACCTGTTGTTTGGATATGGTGTGTACCTGTTGTTTGGATATGGTGTGTACCTATTGTTTGGATATGGTGTACCTGTTGTTTGGATATGGTGTGTACCTGTTGTTTGGATATGGTGTACCTGTTGTTTGGATATGGTGTGTACCTGTTGTTTGGACATGGTGTGTACCTGTTGTTTGGATATGGGTGTGTACCTGTTGTTTGGATATGGGGTGTACCTGTTGTTTGGATATGGGGTGTACCTGTTGTTTGGATATGGTGTGTACCTGTTGTTTGGATATGGTGTGTACCTGTTGTTTGGATATGGTGTGTACCTGTTGTTTGGATATGGTGTGTACCTGTTGTTTGGATATGGTGTGTACCTGTTGTTTGGATATGGTGTGTACCTGTTGTTTGGATATGGTGTGTACCTGTTGTTTGGATATGGTGTACCTGTTGTTTGGATATGGTGTGTACCTGTTGTTTGGATATGGTGTGTACCTGTTGTTTGGATATGGTGTACCTGTTGTTTGGATATGGTGTGTACCTGTTGTTTGGATATGGTGTGTACCTGTTGTTTGGATATGGTGTGTACCTGTTGTTTGG
Organism: Monoplex corrugatus; assembly: GCA_030674185.1. Taxonomy (NCBI): domain Eukaryota; kingdom Metazoa; phylum Mollusca; class Gastropoda; order Littorinimorpha; family Ranellidae; genus Monoplex; species Monoplex corrugatus. Next base: position 9,144 of record JAPXFY010006948.1, on the reverse strand, counting down.
ATATGGTGTACCTGTTGTTTGGATATGGTGTGTAGCTATCATTTGGACAACATGATGACTGTCACACAGCTCTTTCAGTATGAGTTGAAATTTTGCATACATGCAAATCTTGCTGTCATGATAATTTTGTTGATTCCAATTTTTTTCCCCAGTGAGGTGTAGTGTACATTTTGAGATAGGTATAGCCCTGATATGGCTGTGTATATAGTTATAGCCCTGATATGGCTGTGTGTATAGTTATAGCCCTGATATGGCTGTGTATATAGTTATAGCCCTGATATGGCTGTGTGTATAGTTATAGCCCTGATATGGCTGTGTGTATAGTTATAGCCCTGATATGGCTGTGTGTATAGGTATAGCCCTGATATGGCTGTGTGTATAGTTATAGCACTGATATGGCTGTGTGTATAGTTATAGCCCTGATATGGCTGTGTGTATAGTTATAGCCCTGATATGGCTGTGTGTATAGGTATAGCCCTGATATGGCTGTGTGTATAGGTATAGCCCTGATATGGCTGTGTGTAGTTGGTTGGGCTTTAAATAACAACAACAATAACAGTGTAATTCATTGTTGTTGATATGACTGTGTGTAGTTGGTTGGGCTTTAAACAACAATAACAATAACAATGTTGTGATTTGTTGTAGTTGATATCAGTGACATAGTGTTGTGATGATACAGTGACTTATCTGCCCTTGCAGGAGAAGCCCAAGATGTTTGCCAAGGATCAGGAGATCAACCATGAGGCCGTCACCAAGAAACTTTACGAGATTGTTGCTGCTCGCGGTAAGAAGGGAACAGACCGCGCCCAGATGATCGAGATGCTGCAGGAACTGAAGACGGTGTCTGACGCCAACAACCTGGGCCCAGCCATGCACATCAAAATCCTCTTCAACATCACCGCTGCCATCTTTGACTACAACCCCAACATTGCCACCTGTATGAGGCCTGAGATGTGGGAAATGTGAGTTCGTGTGTGTGTGAGTGAGTGTGTGTAGTGTGTGTGTGTGATGTAGTACAGGTCTAATGTTGTGAGAGAGATGTGAGAGACTGTGACAGGCAAGTGGATAGTGTGTTTGTCAGGACAGAAAGATGTCAAGATGTGCTGTAATATACCACAGGTGACTCTACAGATGATGTGCAATATATATGGTATTATGTATTGTAACATGATGTAAGGTCACCCGTCCATCACCTGTCAGCATCATGTAGTTCGATAGTAGCCACCTTAGCAGACTTCTCCATTCACTGTCTTTGTGACAACACTCCTCCATTCACAGTCTTTGTGACAACACTCCTCCATTCACAGTCTTTGTGACAACACTCCTCCATTCACAGTCTTTGTGACAACACTCCTCCATTCACAGTCTTTGTGACAACACTCCTCCATTCACTGTCTTTGTGACAACACTCCTCCATTCACAGTCTTTGTGACAACACTCCTCCATTCACAGTCTTTGTGACAACACTCCTCCATTCACTGTCTTTGTGACAACACTCCTCCATTCACTGTCTTTGTGACAACACTCCTCCATTCACAGTCTTTGTGACAACACTCCTCCATTCACAGTCTTTGTGACAACACTCCTCCATTCACTGTCTTTGTGACAACACTCCTCCATTCACAGTCTTTGTGACAACACTCCTCCATTCACAGTCTTTGTGACAACACTCCTCCATTCACTGTCTTTGTGACAACACTCCTCCATTCACTGTCTTTGTGACAACACTCCTCCATTCACAGTCTTTGTGACAACACTCCTCCATTCACTGTCGTGACTTTTCTGTGCTACTAGGTAGACTGTCAGGCTGCTGATGTTGGTCATGTGTGGGGTGGTTGGTCTGCCCGCATTTCTTTTGGCCTCAACTTTACCTTGTTGAACTGTTGTTGTTAAGTTTGTGTTCGTGTCGCGGGTTGAGTGGCCGATGTGTTTCATTTTTCCTTTGTTCATTTCTGCTTGCAGTTTGACAGTGGACTGTGAGTTCAGTCAAAATAGTGTCAGTTAATAATAACACATTCTAATGACCATTTTGATTGAGATGGAGGACCTGGTGGTGTGTACTGCCATACAGGTGTGATATGTGATACAGGTGTGATATGTGATACAGGTGTATGGAGAACCTGACCATTCTGATGACCATACTGATAGAGATGGAGGACCTGGTGGTGTGTACTGCCATACAGGTGTGATATGTGATACAGGTGTGATATGTGATACAGGTGTATGGAGAACCTGACCATTCTGATGACCATACTGATAGAGATGGAGGACCTGGTGGTGTGTACTGCCATACAGGTGTGATATGTGATACAGGTGTGATATGTGATACAGGTGTATGGAGAACCTGACCATTCTGATGACCATACTGATAGAGATGGAGGACCTGGTGGTGTGTACTGCCATACAGGTGTGATATGTGATACAGGTGTGATATGTGATACAGGTGTATGGAGAACCTGACCATTCTGATGACCGTACTGATAGAGATGGAAGACCTGGTGGTGTGTACTGCCATACAGGTGTGATATGTGATACAGGTGTATGGACAACCTGACCTGGTGATGTGTGCTGTGGTATAGGTGTTGTACAGATGTGATATATTATATGATATGATATGTGATAACAGGTGTATGGACAACCTGACCACCCTGATGACCATGCTGATGGAGATGGAGGAACTGGTGGTGGGTGAAAACATACTGGAGGAGAATGAGAGCTTAGAGGTATGTAGATGTATGCACACATAACTTGTGAACACTTGCATGTATATGTATATGTGTGCGCGCGTGCACCTGCGAAACGCACATGTACATATTCGCTTACATGCACTTGTTTTTTGTTTTGCATGTAATTAAGATTGTTCAGATGATAGACTGATACATTACTAGTGTAAGATGAAAAACAAAAAGGCAAGGTAAGAGCTTAGGACTTGGCCAGCTCATGGGTTTTTGTACAGGCTTAAGGCTTGTGCCATGATCATTCTGAATCTTCTCCATCACATGGCACCTGTGACATCAGTGAAATTGGAATACATTCCGAGCACGGAGATATCATCTTGAGAAACTGAAACTGAAACTGACAAGCACAACACATCAACACATTGTTTGAAAGTCAGGAAGATTATTTGTGGGATTACGGCAAGAACACAGAAGTAACACAGAGTCGTGGAAGATGGCCACCGTCAGACTATATCTGTCTAAAACAGCACGTTAACCACTTGTCTCTGCTACAGTAACTTCCCAGTTAGACTGGTGTAATTCTGTTGTAACTTCCCAGTTAGACTGGTGTAATTCTGTCCCAGCTTCCCAGTTACTAGAGTTAGACTGGTGTAATTCTGTCCTAACTTCCCAGTTAGACTGGTGTAATTCTGTCCTAACTTCCCAGTTAGACTGGTGTAATTCTGTCCTAACTTCCCAGTTAGACTGGTGTAATTCTGTCCTAACTTCCCAGTTAGACTGGTGTAATTCTATCCTAACTTCCCAGTTAGACTGGTGTAATTCTATCCTAACTTCCCAGTTAGACTGGTGTAATTCTATCCTAACTTCCCAGTTAGACTGGTGTAATTCTGTCCTAACTTCCCAGTTAGACTGGTGTAATTCTATCCTAACTTCCCAGTTAGACTGGTGTAATTCTATCCTAACTTCCCAGTTAGACTGGTGTAATTTTGTCCTAACTTCCTAGTTAGACTGGTGCAATTTTGTCCTAACTTCCCAGTTAGACTGGTGTAATTCTGTCCTAACTTCCCAGTTAGACTGGTGTAATTCTATCCTAACTTCCCAGTTAGACTGGCGTAATTCTGTCCTAACTTCCCAGTTAGACTGGCGTAATTCTGTTGTAATGTCCCAGGTAGATAGGTGTAATTCTGTTGTAATGTCCCAGGTAGATAGGTGTAATTCTGTTGTAACTTCCCAGTTAGACTGGTGTAATTCTGTCCTAGCTGGCTTACCAGCAGAACATACTTCATAACTGTAAAGGGTTCAGAATAATGCAGCACGTCAAATCATGAATAGATATGGTATGATCATGTAACATCATTATTCAAAGAACTCTACTTGTTGCCAGTCAGATCTGACAGCCAGTATAAAGTTGCCAGTCCTGCGTATCACCATGTTGATAGATCTTTTCCTCCGTACCCATCAAATCACCTCTGTACATATCAAACGTCACACACCCTATGATCCTCAACAGCTTTTGAATTGCCAGTATGTAGTCTTAACCCTTTGACTCCTGCACCCTGTCCATCAACATCATACATTTCCAGCCATGCTAACAAAGCGAAAATTTAACCCTTTGATTCCCTCACCCTACCCACCAGCTTCATGCAGGAAGCTGGTGGTTAGAGTGAGGAAATCGAATGGTTAAGTTTTTGCAGTTATTGGATAGGATGCAGTAGTCAAAGGGTTAAGTCAGCTGGTGAACATGCTTTCAGCTCCATTACGCCATCTTTTGGAACTTGTTGCCATCTGATCTAAGGGACTTCTTGCCTGCCATTTTGCACTTTGAGTCATGGTTAAAAGACATTCCTGTTCTCCCTGGCCCTCTGTTGCTGGTGTCATAGTTGATTGCCCACCGGTACGTACTTCCACTTCTGACTGCCAGTGATGTGGTTCAGTGTTATCATGTATGTATGTATAAATGAAGAGTCATACATTCTAACATGTGGTTCATCGTATAATTTTGTGTGTATGTATACGTTAAAGCATCATAATCTACCTTGCGGCTCGTCGTATAATTTTGTGTGTATGTATACGTTAAAGCATCATAATCTACCTTGCGGCTTGTCGTATAATTTTGTGTGTATGTATACGTTAAAGCATCATAATCTACCTTGCGGCTTGTCGTATAATTTTGTGTGTATGTATACGTTAAAGCATCATAATCTACCTTGCGGCTCGTCGTATAATTTTGTGTGTATGTATACGTTAAAGCATCATAATCTACCTTGCGGCTCGTCGTATAATTTTGTGTGTATGTATACGTTAAAGCATCATAATCTACCTTGCGGCTTGTCGTATAATTTTGTGTGTATGTATACGTTAAAGCATCATAATCTACCTTGCGGCTTGTCGTATAATTTTGTGTGTATGTATACGTTAAAGCATCATAATCTACCTTGCGGCTTGTCGTATAATTTTGTGTGTATGTATACGTTAAAGCATCATAATCTACCTTGCGGCTTGTCGTATAATTTTGTGTGTATACATGTATACATCAAAGCATCATAATCTAGCATTTGGCTCATCGTTAATCGTGTTTGTAGGTATACATTAAGCGTAATACATTTTGCCTATCCAGCTTATGCAATACGGCACATGACAGCTCTATTTTTGGCTGGTACTTGTCCAAGATCATGGAGATTGTGGTGCAGTCACCTCCAGGCAGTGTCATCTGTGCTCTTTCAAAAATGCCCAGGTCCTGTGTAAACACACTTCCTCTTTCTTTTTATATATGAGCACATTTATTACCATACATTTGTACATGTGTATGTATGTTAGGCATTGCTAGTACATATTCATCTGTGCACATTTATTGTTGCGTATATATTGTGATATGTGTGTGTGTGTGTGTGTTTACACAGGCAACTCCATACCGTGTGCGGGGCTGTATCCTGACAGTTATGGAACGTCTGGATGAGGAATTCACCAAGATGCTGCAGAACTGTGACGCTCACAGCACAGAGTTTGTGGACAGGTGAGGGTGATTTTTATACATGTTGTAATTGTAGACATGGCGACACTTCGTGATGGTGGTGATACCATATTTCAGGCTGAAGTCTGTTGGTGTGAATTTTATACATGTAATTGTAGACATGGCAACACTTCGTGATGGAGGTGATACCATATTTCAGGCTGAAGTCTGTTGGTGTGATTTTTATACATGTTGTAATTGTAGACACGGCAACACTTCGTGATGGAGGTGATACCATATTTCAGGCTGAAGTCTGTTGGTGTGATTTTTATACATGTAATTGTAGACATGGCAACACTTTGTGATGGAGGTGATACCATATTTCAGGCTGAAGTCTGTTGGTGTGAATTTTATACATGTAATTGTAGACATGGCAACACTTCGTGATGGAGGTGATACCATATTTCAGGCTGAAGTCTGTTGGTGTGATTTTTATACATGTTGTAATTGTAGACACGGCAACACTTCGTGATGGAGGTGATACCATATTTCAGGCTGAAGTCTGTTGGTGTGATTTTTATACATGTAATTGTAGACATGGCAACACTTTGTGATGGAGGTGATACCATATTTCAGGCTGAAGTCTGTTGGTGTGATTTTTATACATGTAATTGTAGACATGGCAACACTTTGTGATGGTGGTCATTTTATTTACAGACTGAAAGACGAGCAGCGTGTGTGTGGACTGCTGGAGACTTTGCAGGCCTACATTGAAAAAAGGGGATCTAGTGAGGAGGTCTGTCGTGCTTACCTGCGCCGCATCGAGCACTGCTACTTTAAGGTATGCACATAGCAACGTCTTGAAGTGTTTTGTTGACAAGGAGACAGTTATACTGCTTTATGGTGATTATGTGTTTGGTTGACAAGGAGACAATTATACTGCTTTATGGTGATTGTGTGTTTGGTTGACAAGGAGACAGTTATACTGCTTTATGGTGATTATGTGTTTGACAAGGAGACAGTTATACTGCTTTATGGTGATTATGTGTTTGACAGGGAGACAGTTATACTGCTTTATGGTGATTATGTGTTTGACAAGGAGACAATTATACTGCTTTATGGTGATTATGTGTTTGACAAGGAGACAATTATACTGCTTTATGGTGATTATGTGTTTGGTTGACAGGGAGACAATTATACTGCTTTATGGTGATTGTGTGTTTGACAAGGAGACAATTATACTGCTTTATGGTGATTATGTGTTTGGTTGACAGGGAGACAATTATACTGCTTTATGGTGATTATGTGTTTGACAAGGAGACAGTTATACTGCTTTATGGTGATTATGTGTTTGGTTGACAGAGAGACAGTTATACTGCTTTATGGTGATTATGTGTTTGGTTGACAAGGAGACAATTATACTGCTTTATGGTGATTGTGTGTTTGGTTGACAAGGAGACAATTATACTGCTTTATGGTGATTGTGTGTTTGGTTGACAAGGAGACAGTTATACTGCTTTATGATGATTATGTGTTTGACAAGGAGACAGTTATACTGCTTTATGATGATTATGTGTTTGACAAGGAGACAATTATACTGCTTTATGGTGATTATGTGTTTGACAAGGAGACAGTTATACTGCTTTATGGTGATTATGTGTTTGACAAGGAGACAGTTATACTGCTTTATGGTGATTATGTGTTTGACAAGGAGACAGTTATACTGCTTTATGGTGATTATGTGTTTGGTTGACAAGGAGACAGTTATACTGTTTTATGATGATTATGTGTTTGACAAGGAGACAGTTATACTGCTTTATGATGATTATGTGTTTGACAAGGAGACAGTTATACTGCTTTATGATGATTATGTGTTTGACAAGGAGACAGTTATACTGCTTTATGATGATTATGTGTTTGACAAGGAGACAATTATACTGCTTTATGGTGATTATGTGTTTGACAAGGAGACAGTTATATTGCTTTATGGTGATTATGTGTTTGGTTGACAAGGAGACAATTATACTGCTTTATGGTGATTATGTGTTTGACAAGGAGACAATTATACTGCTTTATGGTGATTATGTGTTTGGTTGACAAGGAGACAATTATACTGCTTTATGGTGATTATGTGTTTGGTTGACAAGGAGACAGTTATACTGCTTTATGGTGATTATGTGTTTGGTTGACAAGGAGACAATTATACTGCTTTATGGTGATTATGTGTTTGGTTGACAAGGAGACAGTTATACTGCTTTATGGTGATTATGTGTTTGATTGACAAGGAGACAGTTATACTGCTTTATGGTGATTATGTGTTTGGTTGACAAGGAGACAGTTATACTGCTTTATGGTGATTATGTGTTTGGTTGACAAGGAGACAGTTATACTGCTTTATGGTGATTATGTGTTTGGTTGACAAGGAGACAGTTATACTGCTTTATGGTGATTATGTGTTTGGTTGACAAGGAGACAGTTATACTGCTTTATGGTGATTATGTGTTTGATTGACAAGGAGACAGTTATACTGCTTTATGGTGATTATGTGTTTGGTTGACAAGGAGACAATTATACTGCTTTATGGTGATTATGTGTTTGGTTGACAAGGAGACAATTATACTGCTTTATGGTGATTATGTGTTTGGTTGACAAGGAGACAATTATACTGCTTTATGGTGATTATGTGTTTGGTTGACAAGGAGACAATTATACTGCTTTATGGTGATTATGTGTTTGGTTTAAGTAATTGTGATGTGCCAAAGCAAGAGTAGTGAATTTTGGCCAGTTTTTATATATGTTTGAATGTACTTAGATTTGTTTATGCATTTGAATCAGTTCTTTTAAATGCCGTAGTGATAAAAGTGGATGGAATGGTCAACGCTAGGGGCATTTCTGTAGATTATGTGCATGATTGTATTGAGAGGTATACTGTTATTTTATTTTCCAGGTGTCTTTTGTTTTTTTAAAAATCATCGAAGTGTTGTGCGTGTTTAGAGATGGATATAGCCCTGACGTGGCTCTACGCAGTCAGCTGAACTTTAAATGTTAATAATATTAATGATGATGATGACGACTTTGTAACTTTGTTACAAAGTTATAGTACTTTGTGGTGATGTTAGTATCTGTCAGAAAGTGACACAGACTGGTGAATATATGACTTCTAGTGTTCTGAATTGTTCTGTTGATAGGTAGTGGACAAAAAGTGTATACGTTGCAACTAATGGCGCTGATTTGTTTTTGCAGTTTGATCAGACAGCCTTTGAAACGAGCACAGACAGATCGGTAAGTGAAGTGTACATGTATATTGTAGGAAAGCTGCCATAGAACTTATAGATGTGTGTAGACTTTAGTTTTTGTTTTATATCACTGCAGTAGTAATAGGAAAGAGGAAAGCGTATTATTACGAGAGGTTCAAGGTCACATTTTAATGATTTTTGTGATCCACACCGATGTGTCGTCACAACTGGTCACAACGCACAGTTACAGTCAGTGTCCTTAATGATCCACACCAGGTCA
>JAPXFY010006947.1:0-11746 GCA_030674185.1 Monoplex corrugatus | reverse complement strand
TTTTTTTGTTTGTTTGTTTGTTTTTGTTTATTTTTCGTTGTTTTGTTGTATGTTTGTTTGCAAGTTTGTTTGTTTATTTTGTTGTTTTTTTTTTTTATGTTTGTTTGCAAGTTTGTTTGTTTATTTTGTGTTTTTTTATGTTTGTTTGCAAGTTTGTTTGTTTATTTTCTTTTTTTTCTCAGTTGCTGCACGTGGTCCGTCTTCCTTGGTCCGTTTCCCCTCTTGTTTCTTTTAGTCCCCCTTCCCTATTTTTGTTCTCTTCTGTTTTCTTTGCTTTCCTTTGTGTGTGTAAATGTGTTTTGTTTTTGCTTTGTTCCGTTTTCCTAACTTGGACTTCCACAATACTCTTATCCGTCATTCACATTGTGAATGTTATCTTGCGAACAGATAATTTCAGTGCATTTTTGCTACATGTTTCACTTGCGACTTTGTGTCTGAGCTCACCTGCTTTCAGTATGCTACGCTATTGATTGCACCCAAGGGTCACAGTCATTCGGTGCTTGCTTTTTTTCTTGACTGTGAATAAATTAGATTAACTCTTTTGATGCTGGAAGCACCGATTGATCAAAAATGAAAACAAAAACAAAAAAACAGAAACAGTCGATCAGTGATTACGTGAGTCTTTGGCAAATTTCTGTTTAGATGGTGTCAGCAGGCAAAGTGCGAACATGTTTGGTAAATAGATACTGAATTATTGGGCTTTTGTTTTCTTTTGTTTTCTTTTGTATTTTGCTTGTTTTTGTTTGTTTTTGCTGTTAAGGTCCCCATATCACATGGCACCTGTGACGTTTGTGCATGTGGAATTCATTCTGAGCTCGGAGACGTCATCTTGAGAAACTGAAACTGAAACTGAAACTGTTTTGTTTTCTTTCGTTTTGGTTCTTGTTTTCTTGTTGTTGGTGGCGTTCACTTGTTTGTGTGTTTGTTTGTTTATTTGTTTGTTTGTTTGTTTGTTGCTTGCTTGTTTGTTTGTTTGTTTGTTTGTTTTGTTTGCTTGCTTTTGTTTTGTTTTTTGTTTGTTTATTGGTTAGCTAGCTTTTGGAGGGGTGAGTGTGGTAGTGGTGGACGGGTGGGGTAGGTTTTCACAATCATTGTCTTTCGTCTTCCCTCTGTGTTCCAGTTTCTGATTTCAAAGATGACAGAACGAAAATATTTTCACACATAACGTTGGTTTGACTCCACCTGATTTGCCCTCAACGATTGTCTGCAGTACGCTGTGGATGTCTACCATAGGATTTTTGAACATGTACTGACAGCACTCTTAGGAACTCTTAACACGAAAGTTCCATGAACAGCGAAGAAAACATACGAGACAGTCTTGAAGGAGGAAGACACAAAAATAACATTATTGGAGATCAGAAAAAGACAAGCAGCAATATAGAACATTTTATGAGACAAGAGAAATTACAGTAGTTAGTCACAACAGGAAAACTGGAGGGAAAGAAAGAGCATCACTTCAACACAAGAAGAAAATATTGGACGGACTTGCAGAGTGGACGAAGACAGAGAGGTTGGGAGATGTACTCGCAGCGTCAAAGGATAGATTCGTGTAGAGGGCTATGATCGCCAACGCCTTGCGGCAGGGCACATGATGATGATGATGACCATTGACAGCATTCTCTGACAAAGTCGGGTGGTTTCCAGAGCGAACTACTTCGGGACTCGAGAATTACTGGAATCAGTTTGGCACTTAAACAATCACCCTGGTCATACATAATTCTCCTCGAGTGTAGGTTTCAGTAGATTGTAAAGTGATGACTTAGTTTTATGCTGTTAACTCATTAAAGCTAACAACAAGCTCTCACAAAAGAATTTTCTACTTGCCCGCGCGCCAGAAAATTGGAAACAATATAAAGAAGGAAATCTTACTCAGTAAAAAGACAGTGAAAAAACAGTTGTAAGCATTGGTAAACACTGTCAGAAATACTCATCGACGTATACGCTTCATTTGAAGATATTGAAATACAAAAGGACGAAGCGCAGTTCAACTGCATCACTGCAGTCGGTGCAGTGTAAGCTCCTTTCAAGTCACTCAGTTGAAATAGAAAAAAGCTGAAATCAGTGTATACGACATAAAGGAATACACAAATCCACTGCAGGGTTATATTTAAAGATTAAATCAATGTATAAGACATAAAAAAAATAATCAAATTCACTGCAGAGTATATTTCTTTGCACTCGAACATTTTCGGAATAAACATTGATTGAGGTGTAAGCTGCCTGCAGACGCATTGATTTCAGCTCGTGTTTGTGATTGTGTTCAAAAAGTGCATCGCAAGTGTGTACAAGGGCGTTCTATCATCGGTCGATGGGAACAGGCCAACAGGGACAAAATCAGCCAGAAATGTATTCAAGTCCACGCATCTGACAGTAAGTTTGCATGGATGGATGGAACGACAGAAAGATGAATGAGTGCATAGATAGATGAATGGAGGGATGAATAGATGGACGGACGGACCGATGGGTGGGTGTGGTGGTTGGATGGATGGATGTGTGGCGAAAAGATGGATGGATAGATTGGATGGCATGGATGGACGGACGGGACGGGACGGACGGACGGGTGGGTGGGTGGTTGGTTGGTTGGGTTGGACGATGGGATGGATGGAATGAATGGATGGATAGATGGATGGATGGATGAATGGATGGATGGATGGATGGATGGGGGTGGATGGAATATATAGAATTGATAGAATGGATGGACAGAAATGTGGATGGATAGATGGATGGATGATGGTTAGATAGATGGATGGATGGATGATTTGTTGGTTAAATGGCTGGCTGGCTGACTGGATGGTGATGGATGGATGGGTGGGTGGGTGGGTGGACGGATGGATGGAATGGATGGATGGATGGTGGATGGACGGACGGACGGAAATGTGGATGATAGACGGAATGAACAAAATGGTAAAATGGAGGAATAGATGTATGGACAAATGGTAAAATGGTTGGATATATGGATGGACAATGGTAAAATGGATGTATATATGGATGGACAATGATTAAAACGGATGGATAGATGGATGGACAATGGTAAAATGGATGGATAGATGGATGGACAATGGTAAAATAGTTGGGATATATGGATGATTGGTTGGTTTAAATGGGTGGATAGGTGGATGGATGGGTGGACAGACAGACCATTTTTGGAGGGAGGAAAGATTGGTTGATTTTCTGCTTCGAAAGACAATTTCGAAACAGAACTCTGCCACTACTCAAGACATTTGAGCAAGACACAAAACAGATAATCAGACAAGCAAACAAAAAAATACAGACCATCATGTATCATCCTTAGTTTACAAACACCACACACACACAAAAACCCAGCAATACGTATGTAATTTAATTTTGAAAAACAAGTCAACAGTAAACAAAACAAAAACATCTAGACAAACAAATAAAAGATAAAAGATACGTTCTTATCAAACAAGAAAAATAACAAAATGATAAACATCAGAAATAGTACATACCATTCCATTGGTCTTACACTGACATCACCACCGTAATAAATAAACACACGAACGAAAGAAGAAAGGGACGAAGAAAATGGAAAGAAGAAAAGAAACAAACGAAAAAGAAATAAAGAAAACAGAAACGAAAGAAAGACAGAAAGAAAGAAGGAAAGAGAGAGAGAAAAAAAAGAAAAACACAAAAAGAAAGAGAGAGAGAAAGAAAGAAGGAAAGAAAAAAAGAAAAAGAAAGAAAAAGAAAGAAAGTAAGAAAGAGAGATAAAGAAAACAAGAAAAAAATGAGAGAAAGAACAAAAAAGAGAAAAAAGAGAACTAAAAAGAAAGAAAGAACGAAAAGAGAGTAAAAATAAAAAAGAAAGAAAGAGAGAAGGAGAGAAAGGGAGAAAGAATTAAACAAACAAAAAAGGAAAAGAAAAGAAAGAAAGAAAAGAGAAAGAAAGAAAGTAAAGAGAAAGAAGGAAAGGAAGGAAGAAATAAACAAACAAACAAACAAATACACAAATGCATCTGCAAATAAAGACACGAATTAAAAAGAAGTGTAAGAGAAAAAATGGAAGAACAAAGAAACTGGTGTTCCATATACCGACATGCAACTGCTGGCCACAAAAAAGAAAGTAAACAATACAGGAATAACAAAGAAACAATGAAGGTTTGAAGTAATTAACTAAATGAAAACAACAACAATAAATCAAGTCAGTTGGGATATAAAAAAAATAGGGATCAACACTGTCTTAAAACACATTGTGATACGTAATTTCAAGTCACAAGAGGACATAAATGAAAACGACACGCGCACACGCACACGTACACACACACACACACACGCGCGCGCGCGCGCACACACACACACACACACACGCGCACACACACACACGCACACACGCACGCACGCACGGATACACACACGTGCATGCACACAGGTAAAATGTGTAAAACGGGAGGAAGTGGAATAATTCGTTAAAAGTATGCCATGAAATTCAAGCAGAAACTTGTTTGTTTGTTTGTTTGTTTGTTTGTTTGTTTGTTTGTTTGTTCCATAAGGAACACGACACTGTGATTTTTTGATTGCTGATTACTTCCGGTAATTATTCACTTTGAATTCAAATTCATTTTTACAATAGCGCTATACAAGAATTAGTAGTAGTAGCAGTAGTAGTAGTAGTAGTAGTAGTAGTATATTATCATTATCGTTATTATCATTATTATTGTTATTAATATTATTGTTGCTATTACTATTGTGGTTGTTGCTGTTGTCGTCGTCGTTGTTGATGTTGATGTTGTTGTTGTCGTCGTCGTTGTTGTTGTGGTTGTTGTGGTTGTTGTGGTTGATGTTATCACAATTATACTTAGTATTATCAATTTATTATTGTCAATTTTAGTTTCATCAACTTTATAATCATTATTATTGTCCTTGTGGTTCTTTTTCTTCATATTTTATTATGTACTTAAAGTTTGTGAAAGAGTATATAATGTGTTTATTCCTTCGTTTGAGTAGGTTTTTTGTTCCTGAGTTTCTTTTCGTTTCTTTGTGTTGTTTTGTTATCTTTTGTTTTGTTATGTTTGTGCAGTACTGTTTGTTTTGTTTATGTTTTCGGAGAGAAAGAATTCACAGATTACGTAAAATATTTAATCTTTGGTAAAAAAAAAAAAAAAAGCAATAGGTACTGACAAAAAGAAACTGTCTACCTCTTTCTCTCTCTGTCTCTCTGTCTCTGTCTCTCTCTCTCTCATTTTCCTTCTATCACTCTACCTCCCTCTCTCTCTCTCCTTTCCCTCCTTCTCTACCTCCTCTCTCTCTCTCTCTTTCTCTCCCTCTCTCTCAGATTAAATCAAATAATGTGCTGATGAGTGACCATTGAGACTCTCTCTCTCTCTCTCTCTCTCCCTCTCTCTCTCTCTCAATCTCTCTCTCTCTCTCCTCCTCCTCTCTCTCTCTCTCTCTCTCCCCTCTCTCTCTCTCTCTCTCTCTCTTTCCTCTGTCACTCCAGTTATGTTTGTTTTTCTGAGCGCGTGCAAACGTGCATGCGTGCGTGCGTGCGTGCGTGAGTGCGTGCGTGTGTGTGCATGCTGATGCACGTGCTCACGCGTGTGTGCTTTCATGCATATTAGGTGTTCCAACAAAAAAATTGGGACGAAGACTGGGACAACAGAGCAAATGGCGTTGCGATGCATAATTCATTGGTCCTGTGGGAGAATTAATGTGTAAGGAAAACCAACGCACGTGCGACGCGCGGGCGCGTGTGCACGCACAATGCGCGCTCGCGTTTTAGCGGACACTTACGCATATGCACATACAGCATCAGTGACAAACACATACTAGCATTCAGGCACGCGGGAAAAAAAGGAAAAACACACACACACACACACACACACACACACACACACACACACACACACACACACACACACACACACACACACACACACACACACACACACACACACACACACACACACACACACACACACACACACCCCACCACCAGAGGAAGCAGCATCATTGCAGGAAATCTTGGAAGACACATTCGAGACCTCTTTTGGGAGACTCCAAGGAGAACAGCAAGATCAAGATCAGCACAGCTACAACCTTCCAGATTCTCCAGAGAACGGTACCACCTTTTCGACAACTACGTACCATGGTGGCCATATAATGTTTTGATATAACAGTATTATATATACAATTCTTGACGTTCTTGTCACAGGACTTTTTCCTCGTCATCTCTGACATTTCTTCTGCTGAAAGTATACAATAACCGGGTTTTTTAGTCCGACTATGAAGACTCGGACTATACACTCTGTTCATTTGAAGACGTGTATGCTATTATTTTGTTTATTGGTTATTTGTTATCCATTGTAATCTAATATATCTTCAATAAGTTATTTCTACGTTGACTGTGTAATTTTCTTTTCATCGTTTTGCTACAATTTTGTTATCTTTACTTCGTAGTCTAAGTAATTGCGTAATTTTCTTTCTGCCCATCTCTCCTGTACACAGAAAATCAAAGTATTCATTATTATCGACCATAAATAACAGTCAATAGAAAGTTGGAGATAAACCAGTATCAGTAATGCGACAACAATCCCAAGTCAAGTTTTTGCAATGGAATTGTAGATCCCTTTCCACCAATTCGGCATACTTGGAGCATTTCCTGACATCAAATAGATGTGAAGTTTTGATTCTGCAGTCGATGAATGTTGTTGCAACCAAGCTTCCCAATTTCCCCAATTATTACTATCCTCCAGTCTATGAATGTGGGAATCACGGGAAGAAGGTATCCACCGCGATATACATACTCAAAGAGTTACAATACTGCTTACTTACTTCCCCGGTTTTGAAATCAAGCGACGATTTGCATGCTTGTGCTGCCACTGTCCAATTAAGCAATTCTTTAAACATCAACGTTTTATCAGTGTACCTGCCAACAGGTCCAAATGACCGCAACACAGAATGGCTGCGCACGATCCAAGATCAGCAGCGTGGTAAATGGCTAATAGGTGGAGACTTTAATTCCCACTCCCCATTTTGGGAAAAGAACTGTTCTACTGTTACGAGCAATCGTTTGGTAGAAAATATCGTTGATAGTTCGCTTTACCTTCTAAATGATGGTAGTGTCACTAGGATCCCTGATGTCTCCAAACACAGGGCGACAGCCATCGATTTGTCTCTGATATCACCAGAATTAGCACCATCCTGTACCTGGGAAACTCACAGAGACACTTTGGGAAACGATCATCTACCTATCATCATAACCATAACTGACAAAAACATCAGGATGAAAGACAGCTCTCCCTGATATTATTCCAAAATATAATTACAAGCGTGCAGACTGGTCCTTATTTCGAACTGCTCTTGCTAATCAGGATTACAGACATTATGAAAGTGAAAATGTAGACATTATGTTTTCTAAATTCCAAGAGTCAATTCTAGCCGCTGCAGACGTATCAATTCCGAAACTCAAAACTTCTAAATTGAATAATCGATTGGGTAATGTTTGGTGGACAGAGGCATGTGAGAAAGCAGTTCAATATAAAAGGGAGAAATTCAAAATCTACATCAAAAGCCGGAAACCTGAAGATCATGTGGAAATGAAAAAAGCTAACATCCAATGTAACAAAATCATTGCTGAAGCAAAGAAAGATTATTGGGCATCATTCTGCAAAAAAGAAATTTCAGATTTCAAAGATTTCCATAAAGTCTGGACGAAAATGAATCAAATGAAGAATGGAACCAACTTACCTAGGTGTCCGATAATGATAGAAACATGTAACACATTTCCTTCAGACATGGACAAAGCAGAAACCTTTGTGGACTTATTTGCTAAAAACAGTAAAGTTGAAGGTTTATCTCCTGACTGCAAACATCACAGAGAAATGGAAGATAACAACTCAATCTACACTGATCCAATACCTCAGAATGATCTCTGGTTTAATTCTCCAATCACCTTAGAAGAGCTAAAAAAACACAATACTGTTTCTACACAACAAAACGAGTTCGGTAGGTATTGATGCAGTTTCGACTGAAATGATTAAACATCTCCCTGAAAACTATCTTATTTTCCTACACAAAATTTTGCAGAAATGCTGGGTTAGCGGAACTGTACCACAAATCTGGCAAAAGTCTATAGTTATACCGATATTAAAAGCAGGAAAATCGAAAAACTTGATAAAAACAGTTACAGACCCATTGCTTTGACGTCCCACACGAGCAAACTAATGGAAAGATTGATCTTAAACAGACTTTTACACTACTGTGATAAAAATAACGTTATTCCGGTAAACCAGGCGGGTTTTAGAAAAGGGAGATCCGCAGTTGAACACCTGGTTAAACTTACGACTCAGATCAAACAACAGTTTGCCCGCAGAAAAAGTGTTTTAGCTACTTTCTTTGATGTAAAAAAAGCTTATGATCAAGTTTGGCCCTAAACGTTTATTGTTCAAGCTAAAATCTGTTGGTTTATCTGGCAATATGTACAATTACATTAAATCTTTTTTTGCTAATAGAACAATACAGGCTAGAGTGGGAGCTAGTTATTCTACTTCACGGCACCTCGACATGGGGATTCCACAAGGTTCAGTGATAGCACCTATTTATATTAATATCCTTATACAGGATCTTCCTAAAGCTTTTTCAAATCGTGTTGTTTTAGTACAGTATGCTGATGATATATGCACTTGGATGAATATCACTTTAAAAAAGACAACTCCACAGAGAACACGGAATTACATCAGGAAATTGTATCAAATTGATCTTGATAATCTTGGAAACTATATGTTAGAAAATGGTCTGTCGTTGTCGGCAGAAAAGACTAACATGATGCTGTTTGATCCTGGTGGTAACTCAAATAACTTGCCTACTTTCAAATTGCTTGGTGAAGTGTTAAATTACAAACAGGTCGAAAAATTTCTGGGAGTTTACATCACTTCGAAATTAAGCTGGAATGTTCATTTTGATTATATTTTAACAAAAGCACGAAAAACCTTAAATTTTCTCAAGATAATAAGCAAATTACCCTGGCGAATGGATACAAATATACTGATTCATCTGTCAACAGCGCTGGTCAGGTCTAAATTATCCTACGCGCAAGAAGTTTTTTTCAATGCACCTAAATATTACTAAAAAAGATTCAGAACTTGGACTGCAAAAGTCTTAAAATTGCACTAGGTGTACCAACTCATGCTTCTACTCTGGAAACGTACAAAGTTGCTGGAATTCTACCTCTAAACAACCATCGTGAGCTAGCTACAGCAAAGTTTGCAATTAGAACTACTTCACAAGCGAATAATTTTGTGAGCAAAGAAATTAAAATCAGGTCTGATATTGACTTTCCAAAACGAGCAAAAAACATTTCATATCACAAATTACAACCGCAACTTACATATCTGACCTGATCAAACAATCCAGCATAACTATGGATGAAATAGCCGAAAAACCAATGTTAAACGCCTATCCCTACATGGGAAATGCTAAAGGCCACGTTTGATCTCGATTATGCAGACGTTTAAAAAAGATGATAATGTCAACATTACGCTATCCACAGCTTGTGAACACATCGATGAAAAGTACCGTACCCACCTCCACATTTTTACTGATGGGTCAGTCTTAGCAAATCAGAGCGCTGGAGCAGCGTTTTATGTTCCAAAATTTAACATTAAAAAGTCTTTTTTCATTGGGGCAAATGTATCTATATATACAGCAGAATTGGTCGCTGTTGTTCAAGCGTTGCATTATTTAATAAGCCTTCGGCCTGTGCCTTTCAAAGTAGTTCTGTTTGTTGATTCAAAATCTGTATTATATGCCTTACAGTCTTTTGATACAGACACAAGACCTGATTTAATAATTGAGGCAAATCATCTAATACACTGTTTAAAGATAAATGGCTCGGAAATCAGTTTTATGCTGGGTGCCTTCTCACGTTGGTCTTCACGGCAACAACGTAGTTGACAGAGCAGCTAAATCCGGTGCACTCCGTTTTGAAAATTCCATAGAATTACATGTTAACACCTCGGTAAAAGAAGCTTACAACTCGCTAGAATTAGCATCATGGATTCGATTTCATGAACATTTTAAATGAAAAATTTGTGTCTCAAAAAAGAATCAAACTTTCAGTTCAAAATATCTGTAAAAAAATGCAGTATTCTTCGATATATCATTTGAGATTAATTGTTACCACATATTTTCGTATTCAACTGAACGCTTTGAAAACAAAATATTGTAAAAAACGTTTTATGTATTTGCGGTGAACAATTCACATTGTATCACTGTTTGTTTTACTGCAGAAAGCTTCGTTATTTTTTACCAAAGATGTTTACACAAGGAAACTATCTTGAAAAGCATTTTAAAGAAGTGATATCAGATCAAGTTCTGTTAGTTAAAATTTCAGAATCATTGGTTCACAGTCCTGTTAATGCGTTACTTTAAGGTTATTATTTTAATTATCATTATCTTATTTTGTTTTGTTTTTGCTTTTTATGACGATTTTTCTTTTACATTTGATGTTAGCGTTGTTCTAGTTTCATTTCTCTGATCATCCATATCATTTTTCTAAAGACCTTGCCGGTTCCTTTTAATTTTTTTTTCCGTCTCTTACTCTGTTCCCTTCTTTCCCCTCCCCCCCCCCCCCCCCCCCCAAAAAAAAAAAAAAAAAAATCATCCTCCATGCCATTTTTATCCGTCTAATATCACTTCTAGTGAAAAGACGTTAAATCAAGGAACACACACAACAAAAAATTGCAGTATTCCTCGTTATATCATTTGAGATTAATTGTTATGACATATTTTCGCATTCAACTGAACGCTTTGAAAACAAAATATTGTAACGTTTTATGTATTTGCGGCGAACAATTCACATTGTATCACTGTTTGTTTTACTGCAGAAAGCTTCGTTCCTTTTTACCAAAGACGTTTACACAAGGAAACTATCTTGAAACGCATTTTAAAGAAGTAGTATCGGATCAAGTTTTGTTAGTTAAAATTTCAGAATCATTAGGTTCACAGTCCTGTTAATGCGCTACTTTAAGATTATTATTATAATTATGATTATTTTTGTTTTGTTTTGTTTTTGTGACGATGTTTCTTTTACATTATTGATGTTAGCGTTGTTCTAGTTTCATTTCTCTGTTCATCCATATCCTTTCCTTAAGACCTTGCCACTTCCTTTTAATTATTTTTCGTCCCTTACTCTGTTCCCCTCTCCCCTCCTGCCCCCCCCCCCCCCCCCCCCAAATTTCATCCTCCATGCCATTTTCCCCCCCGTCTAATATCACTTATAGTGAAAAGACGCTAAATCAAGCAACGAACGAACGAACACACACACACACACACACACACACACACACACACACACACACACACACACACACACACACACACACACACACACACACACACACACACAACACACACACACACAGGTCCTTGCACACGCGCAAACACCTGCATCCACAACACCTCATTTCCTTTTCACTATCTCTATGATTTTTTTTCTTTTTGTCATCTCTCTCTCTCTCTCTCTCTCTCTCTCTCTCTGTTTCTCTCTGTCTGTCTGTCCGTCTGTCTGTCTGTCTGTGTGTCTGTCTGTCTGTCTCTCTCTCAATCTCTTTCTCTTCTCTCTTTGTCTCTGTCTTTCTGTCTTTCTCTCTCTCAGTTTCTCTCTCTCTCTCTCTCTCTCTCTCCTCAGTTTTCTCTCTCTCTCTCTCTCTCTCTCTCTCTCTCTCTCTCTCTTTGTTTCTGTCTCTCTCTGTTTCTCTCTGTTTCTCTCAGTTTTTTATTTCTCTCTCTC
>JAPXFY010006946.1:0-11748 GCA_030674185.1 Monoplex corrugatus | reverse complement strand
ATCCATGAATCATCCATTCAATCTATCTATCTATCTATCTGTCTGTCTATCTGCCTTCTTGTATGTCTGCCTACTGTCTGAAAATATCAAATACTTTTATGATATCAGCAAACTAAATATTATTCCCCCTTATTTTGCAGCGCCTGATGAGATGGAAACGAGAGAGAAGAGAGATGTTGTCTTTGGTAGGTGTCAAATCTGTGTTGCAGAGTATTTTTTCAATTGCAAATGTGTTTTAAGGTAATGTGTATTTTAAGGTGACGTGTTGCATTAACTACCTCATATTGTATTGTATTGTATTGTATTGTATTGTATTGAGTGGATCTCAGTAATATTGTGTCATGTTGATATTATTCCCCCCCCCCCCCCCACACCATTCAGATGCGGGCGGCTCTTTCGGTAGAAATAGTATTCCCACCTTCTGGAAATTCTGTGCTAGAAATTTCCTTTTTTGTCACTTTCTTTGTTTTTGCCTTGTTCCTTTGCTTTCTGTTTTTTCTTCTGATCATTTTTTGCCTTGCTGGTCCATTCAGCTGTATGTGTTCGATAAAGTCTTGCATACTTTCTCTTAGGATTGATAATTGGGTTTATGTATTAAGAGCATTTTTGGCTCTAGGGAAATGAGATGTGCAGAAGCAATTTTAGACTAGAGTCCTTAGTTATGTTTCAGTTTGTGTTCATGTATGTTTTTTAAATCCCCTGTGTGATAAATTGGACAGAGTGGTCAGCAACAGGGGCATCACCTTAGATTATGTACACAAAGGCATTCGTATGTGTACTTGATTTTCTTTTCCTCTTTTTTTGGTCCTATTGAAGTATTGTGTATTGTGATCATCATTATAATCATTATTTTCATTATTGTTATCATCAGTTATTATTGTTCCTCTTTTTATCATCATTGTTGTTGATGTTGTTGTTATTAATACTATAATTGTTGTTATTGTTATTATTATTGTTATATTTCATCTTATTCTTCTTATCATTATTATTTTTTGCTACCATCATCATTACTATTATTAGTAGTAGTATTTTTATTATGCTCGGTACTATTATTTATCATTATCATTATGCTCAGTATTATTATTTATCATCATAATCATCATCATTATCATTATCACTATTATCATTATTATTATTATCATTCCAGACCCAGTGCAGAGAAAAGCAGTGGGTCCAGAACCGTATCTTAAAAGGAGACATGGGTTCCACTCCCCAGATAAAGAATAAAAATGACGCTTTGTGATGCATTCAGAGTTATAGCTGCAGTTTTTCTGTTAAGTATGTGTCTGTCTATCTGCTGTTTCTCTGTCTGTCTGTCTCTTTGTCTGCTTTTGATTGCAGCTTACGATATGTAAATTTGTATGTATGACAAAGCTTAGCATGATTTTGTCAGTGCTTTGTAACAAGAAGTCAAACACACACAGACATACACATGCATGCACAGGTGTATACTCAAACACACACACACACACACACACACACACATGCGTACATGCATGCATACACACACACACACACACACACAAATACACACACACACACACATGCACTCGCGCACGCACACACATGCACAAGCACACACGCATAGACACAAAAGCATGAGGCATGAGCAAGGTTGACAAGCAAGAGGCATGAGCAAGGTTGACAGAGACATTCCAAAGTTATGGAAGCATAGTATAGCTACTCTGAGGTCTTCCAGTGTTCTGCTTGGGGGTGGGCAGCAGACAGCACTGCACTAGCTGTCTAAGACAAATGGATGGGGCTCATTCTGGCCTGATGAGTAATGGTCAAAGGGTTAAATAATATAAAATGAAACAAAAATGAAATGAAGCAAAATTAAAAGGAAAGAGGAACAAGAAACTGGAAATTATAATATAAATTCCATGAAAAACTACTGCTTGTAAGCACCATCCTATCTTGTAAACGTTTCGCATTTTACAAATTAGCATGAACATACAAAACTAAATGTCTGTGTTTCAGATGGATCTAATCCTTTTCAGAACGAAGTTGTAAACATATAAACACTAGAGTATTATGTGGTTGTTCATTGTTTGTGCTAAAGTACCATGGATGTAATCCTTTACAGAAGAAAGTTGTAAACATATAAACACTATTATGTGGATGTTCATTGTTTGTACTACAGTATCACGGATGTAATCCTTCACAGAACAAAGTTGTAAACATATAAACACTATCATGTGGATCTTCATTGTTTGTACAGAAATATCAACTGTACCTGGCTGGTTCATGCAGAGGTTAAGCACTCACCTTCCAGTCTGCCTCAGTAAGTTTGCCAATCACACTCATGGAACTTTACATGTGCATGTAGCCTCCAGTCTATCCAGCTGTAAATGGGTAGCTGACTTTCTATAAAGTTAGGGAAAGATGAAGCAGCCAGGGACAGGAGATGCCTGCCCGGAGAAAAGTTGATGTCTCCACCACCTCACTCCCCTATGACCTCAGGGTTATAGGACATGCCTTTACTTTTTTACTTTACCAAATGTACAGATCATCATATGGTGGGTTTTCTACCTGTTTGAAAATCAACGATAAGCTGAAAGAAAGTGTTTACAGAAAATGATTCTTGTAGAACAAAAATACATTTTAATATTTGCCTGCAGTGGCCGTGGAATGTACATTTCTTTCTGAATATATTCATGGCTGAAACTTAACATTCGCTCACATACAGGCACGCATACGCGTGTGCGTACGCGTGCACACACACACACACACACACACACACACACAACACACACACACACACACATTAAAGTGATGTCTTTTAAGGTTAAATGTCACTGTACCATTTTTTTAAACCCCAACAGACAAATTTAATATTTGTTTCATATTTTTCCTAGTTGGAGGTAAATAATGAACTAACAGATTACTGCTTTTCTTTGTACTGATTAATAA
The DNA here is from genome assembly GCA_030674185.1 of Monoplex corrugatus. NCBI lineage: Eukaryota > Metazoa > Mollusca > Gastropoda > Littorinimorpha > Ranellidae > Monoplex > Monoplex corrugatus. Next base: position 8,835 of record JAPXFY010006946.1, on the reverse strand, counting down.
ATGCTGACAGTAAAACATGTCCATTCTGTCCTTCATTTTATATAAACTAAGACAAACATATACCGATTGTCATAAACCCAGATATATTCTTTCGAGTCTCTTTGTTTTTTCTTACCTTTGCAAGGTACACAACCCTCTTGGGGCTGTGATTGTCTGTATTTGCCTTACTTTGTAGGTCTCTGGCAGTCATTTTCTTTCTTTTTATAAACTTTTGTTTTTACAGTTCCACATGGAAATTGTGTTATCCAATGATTGTTACTCCTGATAATAAAATAAACTTTTAACCAAGAGGATGTTTTGTTTGCTCATTTTCTCATTCATTATTTTCCTATGAAATAAAACAAACATTATTTGATGATTTTTAATATGGCTCAATGATTGTGTTTTTCCTTCTACGAGACTGTTGTGCATTGATGTGTGTGTGGCTGCGTGTGTGTGTGTGTGTGTGTGTGTGTGTGTGTGTGTGTGTGTGTGTGTGTGTGTGTGTGTGTGTGTGTGTGGCTGCATGTATGTCAGTGTGCATTTGTATAGGTGTGGGTGAGAACATGCCTGAGTGTGTTTGTGTCTGTCTATCTGTGTTTGCATGCCTGTCTGTTTTATGTTTGTCTGTTTATGGGTCTTTCTGTCTGTATTAGCAAAAGCTGAACAGACCTGGTTTAGGCTGTGTGTATACACGGCAGAGAGAGAATACAAATGTGAACATGGATATGACTTATTCTATACAGGCCTAGGCCACATACTGAAGGGGATTATGTATAGGAAACATTATAACTAAAACATTTTACAAAGAAAAGTGAACATAAATCGTTTAATTAAGTCAGTAAGTGTAAGTCAATGATATGACAGTACCAAATATTTCAATGCTTCATCGATGATGTGACAGTACCAAATATTTTCAATGCTTCATAAACATATATATGAATGGTTTCATTACATGTTGATATCAATATCTTAAATTTGAATATATAGGGATCATGGTGAAACCTAGGCGGTAGTCATTTCAATCTGAGATAATGTAATACATGACAAAGTGAGAATGTAGTTCATTTCCTGTGGCCATAATGCATAAGCAACACAGAAATTCGACTGTTCATTCTTTGCTATGTCTGAAACCGTGATAATGTCACAGACACCAAATCTGAATTTTGATCAAGGCACTCATAATAAACCTGTTCATTTTAATATCAGTATATGGTTCTCCTGTATAGATTGTCTTAAACAACCTGTACTGTACAAATCTGTCACTGCTATACATGAAAGAGAGAGTCAAGGAGTATTAACGACTCAGGACAGCTGCCCCGATCACACCATCAACACAGGGTTGGGAAAGGAAGGGGAAACTGAGAATGAACAAAAATCACTTTGTGATGATTCCTCAAAATTGTCAACAGTTTCATACACACACACACACACACACACACCAACACACAAGCACCTGCATGTGCATATACACGCATGCACACGCACCACACACAGGCACGCACAATAAGACATGAATAACAAGGTATAATCAAGCATCCATGGATAATGCAAATCAGATTCATATATGAATAATTAACTGGACATTTAGATGAAAATGATGAGAGAGTGAGACATATGAACAGAGAGGGAGAGAGACAGGCAGACATTGAGAAAAACAGACTGAGAGTCAGACCAGATAGCAAGCAAGCCCAACAGAAAGAGACAGAAATAGAGAAACAACTGGATGGAAAATTCAATGATGTGATGCGTTGTTTGTTGTTAGGTAAGATAGATAGATTGGATGGATTCGCTTGGATGGATGCGGTGGTTGGATAGACAAACACTCAACAGACGCTAGCAGATAGATAGATTGGATGGATTCACAATGGATTTGAGATAGGACAAACACTCAAAAACAGACAGACAGGCAGCGGTAGCTAAGAGATAAGTGCTAGGCAGGCAGGCAGGAATGGGGGTATCGGAATATACAAGACGACAGACATATAGGTATCAGACCACAGACAGGACAGATAGTATAGACAATTGAGCAGAACATGCAACAAAACTGGTTTATGGATGAATTCAGCAAGCATAAAGGCAAATATTCAATTTTTCTAACATTACACTGATTATCGGAGGCCGCTCACCGCTAATTGGGCAGTGTCGGCTTAGACTAAAATAAAAGAAATACAGAAGCATGAAAACACAAAAAACCAATAACAGGAAATCTGGAAACATAGGGGTAGGATAGAAGTATAGCAGTATTTCAAATAAAGAGGTGATCGAAAAAGGAGATCAATAGTGTCATTAAATGTTTTTTAGAGTTTAACAGTGCCTAGGGAAAAAATCACAACCAAAATATCAAAGCAGCAAATATTTGTTCAAACAAAAAAATACATTACAACCCTTCAGACTATCGTACAAAATACTGAAGAAATTGCTCACAAGAAAACAAAAAACCAGGAACATCAAATGGTTGTCTTCTAAAATTAAAAGATGGTAATGATTTATTTATTGGAAAAGAGTCAAAGTAATCCAGACATATAAGAGAGTACATCTGAAGACCTTTTGATAGCATGACAGGAAAGATGGAATCACCATCAGTTAATCTAGGAAAGAACTTTGGAAGGACGTGCACTGATACATGAAAATGAAGTTAGAGGCGAGCGATGACAACAAATGAAATCGTGGCAAATGCCGCTCTCCAGTAGGATCCACACAATGATTAACTATATGAAAATGATATGAAGTAATCGAGATAATTAGGTATTGAAAAAGTAACAGGTCCTCCACTAAATGACATTTATACCAGACAAGATAAATGCAGGGCCTACAGAATGGCAAACTCCCATTATACACAGTCAGCCGTCCTGATGACTGCATGTGTACACAACATTCTAAGTAGAAAGAATAGATCATGATGAGAGACAAGGAACCAGTCAATCAAACCACAAACAGGCAGAAGAGTCTGAATGTGATTTGTTAAAACGGGAACTAAGAATTCTCAGAGAAAGAACAGTCAAGATTGAATAAGGGATCTATATTTATTGTTATTGTTGATTACACAAGGCTTTGTAGTCATATAGGACATAAAAAACATGGATCAACCAACAGGAAAGAGGAGCTCAATACTGATGAATGAAAAGATCCAAGAATAATATGAAATATGACTACGAGGAATGGAAACAGCAGGCAAATGAGGAGTCAGAAATGTATAAACTCTTTTCAAATAATTAAAAATCAAGGGTTGTAAGTCGAAGGTTGTTGTGGTTCGTCACCTACAGACTGTTTTTCGGTTTTAACACAGGCGAAATCGCATCATGGAGAAACATAGAAGAAAGGTCTCTGTGAAAAAGTTGGAGAAATTTCATAAAACACTCTTTGCCATGGCAGGATTGATCAGATAAATGGCAGAAAATGAGGAAAACGCACCTAACCTACAAAATCTATGTTGGATATAATGAGAATGCAAGAAAACAATAATAAAGAGCGTTAGGAAGGCTAAACAGTGAAGAACGGACTGGAAGTCCTGTAATAAGTAAGAAACAAAAAATCCCCTCATGAGAAATACACAGCCAAGGTGTCATAATCACGTTGAGACAAAACTGATAAGTTTATATGTCCTGGAACGGTCCATGGCTCACTAGGCACCTGTCAGCTATGCGCAATGGTAAATCTCCAGCAAAACTGCCAAGCTGAAGACAGTAAATCGCAGAAAATATATAAAAAGCGTGTCTTCACCAAGCCAGGTTCAACCTAATCATTAATCAATCGTGGAAGAGAGGTTCTTCGAGTGTGTAAATGGTGGTTTCCGCAAGAAGAATGTTACAGAAATCCCCATCGACAGCAAGAAACACAAATGAGTCTATCTTGACAGAGACCACAAACACATACTTAAAAATAACTTAAGCCCTTTGACTTCTGCACCCTATCCACCCAACTGAAAAACAACGAAGCCTTGCACTCCTCACTCTAGGTCTCCTACTTCAAGTTTATGCACGAGGAATGCCGTGATAGGGTGATAGGAGTCAAAGAGTGTAAGCTTTTTCCTTTGTTGGAGATGGGTTGTCACAATGTAAGCAATAGGGGCCTTGTGTGGACATAGATGCAGGAGTCAAAGGGTTAATAAAGAAAATTTTTAAAAGACAAGGCAACACAATAGGAGCAGTATATGTAGGTCAAGAGAAATTAAATGGGCCAAATCACAACAGGAAAAGCTATGAGGAATAAAAGAAGCGACTGCAAGGGAGAACCCTTATGGGAAAATGTTGGACAGTTTATTGCAGTGGGTGGACAAAAAGGGTAGGAGATACGCTTGCAGAAAGCGACAAAGGATAGGACTTCATCATGGAGGAGTCATGATCGACTATGTCCATGGGGCAGAGGGCATTTGGACGATGGTGAGTAATTTAGATATATCAAGATGTCATCCTATGTGACAAGGCATGAGATATACACGGGGATTCGTTGTATCTGTTTATATTCCCTTTGAAAATGTTGTATAAACATGTGTAACCATGATATGTCTTCATGAAAAACTACTTAAACTAAACTCCGTTCTTTTCAAAAACAGATTAATTAAAACAATAGGGAAGAAAAAAAAAATGCATCATGTGGGGACCAGACTACCTCAGGTCGCTTTTGGCCCCAAAAAGGAAAGCACACTCGTCACACCAGAAAACATTTATTAAACCTTCCAAAAAACCCAAGGAACTGACCTTTCCAATTGAGGGTTTTCATTTTCGATGCTTGTCTTGGGAATGAGATAATCCCGGGTTTCATTCAACAAATCCTTCAAGAAAATTCTACATAAAAAAAAGTGTTTTATTGACAAAATTCTGCAATAGTTTTTTGTGTATACACTCCCACACATATGTTGTATATACCATTTTGTACACAGGACTGATATATCTAAAATTACACCCATCGTCCCAAAGCCCTGGCCCAAAAATCCATAGTCGACATTGGCCTCCATATGAAATTATCTTTTTGTCGCTGCAAGGGTATTCCTACCCTTTTTGTCCCCCCCACTCAATAACTGTCCCAAAATTTTTCCCATAAGGTCTCCTTGGGGGGCTCTTTTCCTCTAGCTTCCCCGGTGTGATTAGGATTTTTAAAAATTTCTTGCCCCATACTGTCCTATAGGTGTTGCTTGTCTTTTAAAAATTTCTTATTAAAAAAACCTTTTTACTCCCGCTCCTGTCCCCCCTCTTGCAAAGGGCCCCCATTCCAACAAAGGAAAAAACTTCCTCTTTGACTCCATCACCCTATCCACCGCTTCCTGCTAAAACTGGGGAAAAGAGTGGAGGGAGTCAATGGGGTTTTTTTTCAGTTGGTGGATAGGGGGGGGCGAAGTCCAAAGGGTTATTATTTTGTGTTTGGTTCTGTCAAGATCGACTCATTTGTTTTCTTTGCTGGCGATGGGATTTCTTCACATTCTTCTGGGAAACCCCATTTCACACTGAGAAAACTCTCTTCCCGATGTTAAAATTATTAGGTAGCTGTTGGTAAGAACGCTTTTTATTTTGGAATACTGTTAGCTTGCCAGTTTTGCTGGATTTTTCCATTGGGGCCTGCTATGTTATGAGATGACCGTTCCCAGAATATAAACCTTACAGTATATTGTCTAAAGTTTGCCATTGGCCTGTTATTTCACATGAGGGGATTTTTGTTTCTTACTTATTACCATGACTCTGTTTTTCTTATGGTTTACTCCAGCTCCTTTAATATTGGGTTTTTGATTCTATTTTAAAGCACAAGATTTTGTAGGTCTTTTCCATTTTCTGCCATTTGGTTTTATCTGGCATGGAAACGAGTTTTAGATAATTTTTCCAACTTTTCACCCGGCTTTCTTTATGTTTCTCAGTAGGGGTTTCCGAAAAAGTAAACGAAAACAAATCTGGTGACAGAACACACAACCTTGACTTACAACCCTTCTTTTAATATTTTGAAAAGAGTTTTACATTCTACTCTCATTGCGTGTGTTTTTCCTAGTTCAATTTATTTATTATTCTTGGATCTTTTTCCTCAGTATTGAGGCTTTTCCAGTTGGTTGATCAATTTTTAGTCCATATGATCAAAAGCCCTTGTGTAAATCAACAAAAATAAATATAAAATCCTTTTCAAATTGACTGATCTTCTCTTGGGGGTTCTTAGTTCCCCTTTTACAAAATCCACTGCTGCTTCTGCTGTTTGTGGTTTGATTCTGTTCCTTGGTCCTCATCATGATTATTCTTAATAGAATGTTTGTCACATGATTCATCAGGCTGACTGTATAATGGAGTTTGCATTCTGTAGGCCCTGCTTTCTTTCTGGTATAAATTTCATTTAGGAGGACTGTTACTTTTTCAATACCAAATTATCTAGAACTTCAATCATTTCTATAGTAATATTGTCTGATCTCTGGGCTTTTCCACGTTTCATTTTTTCCATCGCTGCTCTAACTTCATCTTTCATTATTCAGTGGTCTTCAAAGTTCTTTCCAGTGATGTGTTCCATCTTTCTGTCATTATCAAAAAGGTCTTCAGTGTACTCTCTCTATCTGTCTAAATACTTTGCCTTTTTCCATAATAATCATACCATCTTTTAATTTTAAGCAACCATTTGATGTTCCTGGGTTTTTTTTCTGTGAGCAATTTCTTCAGTATTTCTGTACATAGACTAAGGGTCTGTTTTTTTGTTTAACAAATATTTGCTTGATATTTTGTTGTTATTTTTTTTAGGATGTAACTCTAAAAACATTTAATGCCTTTGATCTCATTTTCGATCCTTTTATTTGAAAACGTATACTTCTACTACCCATGTTCCAATTTTGTATTGTTTTCTTGTTTTCATGCTTCTGTATTTCTTTTATTTTAGTCTAGGAACTGCATGGGTGAGGGCTGTATCAGTGTATGTAGAAAAATTAATATTTTGCTTATGCTGCTATTCTCATAAACAGTTTTGTTCATGTTCTGTCACTGTCTATATATCTGTCTGTCTGTCTGTCTATACCTATTTGTCTGTCGGTCTGTCTGTCATCCTACCCTGCCTGCCTGCCTAGCTACCTACCTACCTGCCTGTCTGTCTGTTTGAGTGTTTGTCTATCCATCCATTGAATCCATCCAATCTATCTATCTGTCCATCTGTTTGAGTGTTTGTCTATCCAACCACGCATCCATCCAATGAATCCATCCAATCTATCTATCTACCTAACGCATCCATCCATTGAATCCATCCATCCGTCCAATCTATCTACCTACCTATCTGGAAAAGAAGACCTAAAAAGAATGCACCATCTTTGTTGTAAAATCTTGAATACTCATCAGTGGCCAATAATTTGGAAACTTCAAGAATTTTTGATGCTTTATAAGAGCGGCAATGTCAAAAATTGCACCAACTACAGAACCATTGCCCTAATCAGCTATGCCAGTAAGATTTTACTCATAATTATTCTCAACAGATTGAAGCCCAAGGTAGAAGAAGAACTGATTGACTGCCAGGCAGGATACAAATCCAACAGAGGCACGACTGACATGTTAATTTGTGTTACAAATACTCACAGAGAAAAAAAAATCACTGATAAAGGAGCTTTTGTAGCCTTCATAGACTATAGCAAAGCATTTGACAGCGTCATTCATCTCCACCTATTCAAAGCAGTGGTCAGAATGGGCTTTTGTGAACATCTCACTTCATTAATTGCCTCGTTATATAAAGACCGAAAGATGACAGATGGAATAGTCAACAGTTAGATGGAATAGTCATAAATTTGAATTTTGCTCATGTTCTGTCTCTATCTATCTATCTGTTTGTCTGTCTATATATCTGTCTATATCTATCTGTCTGCCTGTCTATCTACCTTCCTGCTTGCTACCTACCTACCTACCTGTCTGTCTTGTCTGTCTATCCCTCTGTCTGAGTGTTTGTCTATCCATCCATGCATCCATCCACTGAATCCATCCATTCAATCTATCTATCTATCTATCTGTCTGTCTATCTGCCTTCTTGTATGTCTGCCTACTGTCTGAAAATATCAAATACTTTTATGATATCAGCAAACTAAATATTATTCCCCCTTATTTTGCAGCGCCTGATGAGATGGAAACGAGAGAGAAGAGAGATGTTGTCTTTGGTAGGTGTCAAATCTGTGTTGCAGAGTATTTTTTCAATTGCAAATGTGTTTTAAGGTAATGTGTATTTTAAGGTGACGTGTTGCATTAACTACCTCATATTGTATTGTATTGTATTGTATTGTATTGTATTGTATTGAGTGGATCTCAGTAATATTGTGTCATGTTGATATTATTCCCCCCCCCCCCCCACACCATTCAGATGCGGGCGGCTCTTTCGGTAGAAATAGTATTCCCACCTTCTGGAAATTCTGTGCTAGAAATTTCCTTTTTTGTCACTTTCTTTGTTTTTGCCTTGTTCCTTTGCTTTCTGTTTTTTCTTCTGATCATTTTTTGCCTTGCTGGTCCATTCAGCTGTATGTGTTCGATAAAGTCTTGCATACTTTCTCTTAGGATTGATAATTGGGTTTATGTATTAAGAGCATTTTTGGCTCTAGGGAAATGAGATGTGCAGAAGCAATTTTAGACTAGAGTCCTTAGTTATGTTTCAGTTTGTGTTCATGTATGTTTTTTAAATCCCCTGTATGATAAATTGGACAGAGTGGTCAGCAACAGGGGCATCACCTTAGATTATGTACACAAAGGCATTCGTATGTGTACTTGATTTTCTTTTCCTCTTTTTTTGGTCCTATTGAAGTATTGTGTATTGTGATCATCATTATAATCATTATTTTCATTATTGTTATCATCAGTTATTATTGTTCCTCTTTTTATCATCATTGTTGTTGATGTTGTTGTTATTAATACTATAATTGTTGTTATTGTT
>JAPXFY010006945.1:10000-11748 GCA_030674185.1 Monoplex corrugatus | reverse complement strand
CCCTCTCAGGATAGGGGATGATGAAAAAATAGGATTTATCAGTCACATTCGAATATACAAATTTATCTTACTGATGTGAGTGTGTTTCTGTGTGTGTGTGTGTGCATGTGTGTATGTACGTGTGATTGTGTGTTTGTGTATGTTTGTGTGTGGGTGGGTGTGGGTGTAGGTGCGGGGCTGTGAGTGTGGGTGTGTGGATGTGGGTGTGAGTGGGTGTGGGTGGGTGGCTGTGGGTGTGTATGGGGTGTCTGTGTCTGTGTGTCCTTGTGTGTGTGTGTCTGTGTGTGTGTATGTGTGTGCCTATGTGTGGTTGCGTGAGAGAGTGTGTGTGCATACAAGAGAGCGAGAGAGACAGACAGACACAGAGACAGACAGACAGACAGAGACAGAGGGAGTGAAGGTGTGTGCAGGTGTTTGTTCTGTCGTCAACATCTTTTCGTTACATGTGTGTGTTCATGTGCGAGTGCATACATGTGAGTATGCGGGTGTGTATATGCGTGTGTATATATGTGTGTGTGTGTGTGTGTGTGTGTGTATGCTTGTGTGTGTGTGTGTGTGTGTGTGTGTGTGTGTGTGTGTGTGTGTGTGTGTGTGTGTGTGTGTGTGTGTGTGTGTGTGTGTGTGTTTCGTACATCTGTGTGTGTTGTGTGTGTGAATGTGTGTGCATTCTGTAACATCTTTTCATCAAATGCACATGTTTGTGTTGTGTGTGTGAATGTATGTGTATTCTGTAACATCTTTTCATCAAATGCACATGTGTGTTGTGCGTGTGTGTGTGTGTCTGTGTGTGTGTGCGTGTATCTGTGCGTGTGTGTGTGTCTGCATGCATGCGTGTGTGCGTGTGTATGTGTGTGTGTGGTGTGGTTGCATGAAAGAGTGTGTATGCCTACGTGGAGTGCGTGAGTGCGTGTGTGTGTGTGTGTATGTGTGTGTGTGTGTGTGTGTGTGTGTGTGTGTGTGTGTGTATGTGTGTGTTTCTCTGTGTGTGTGTGTATCTGTGCGTGTGTGTGTGTGTGCATCAGTGTGTGTGTGCGTGTATATGTCTGTGTCTACGTGTGTGTGTGTGTGTGTGTGTGTGTGTGTGTGTGTGTGTGTGCGCGAGAGAGAGAGAGAGAGAGAAAGAGAGACAGAGACAGAGAGAGACTGAGACAAAGAAACAAAGAGACAGAGACAGAGGGAGTGAAGTGTCGTCAATGTCTTTTCGTTACATGTGTGTATGACTGCCAGTGAATACATGTGTGTGTGTGTGTGTGTGTGTGTGTGTGTGTGTGTGTCTGTGTGTGTGTGTGTGTGTGTGTCTGTGTGTGTGTGTGTGTGTGTGTGTGTGTCTGTGTGTCTGTGTGTGTGTGTGTGTGTGTGTGTGTGTCTCTGTGTGTGTGTGTGTGTGTGTGTGTCTGTGTGTGTGTGTGTGTGTGTGTGTGTCTGTGTGTGTATGTGTGTGTGTGTGTGTGTGTCTGTGTGTGTGTGTGTGTGTGTGTGTGTGTGTGTGTGTCTGTGTATGTGTGTGTGTGTGTCTGTGTCTGTGTGTCTGTGTGTACGTGTGTGAATCCTGCTTCCAAGCGTCAATCTGTTTCATGTATATGTTTTTATCACATCTAATGACCATCGCTCTTACTGTTTCAGCGTTGTCCATCTCAGTATTCATTATACAATAAAATGATATCAGTTAATATTTTGTATTTTGTTTGAATTTACACACACACACACACACACACACACACACACACACACACACACACACACACACA
>JAPXFY010006945.1:0-5000 GCA_030674185.1 Monoplex corrugatus | reverse complement strand
AGAGAGAGAGAGAGTGTGTGTGTGTGTGTGTGTGTGTGTGTGTGTGTGTGTGTGTGTGTGTGTGTGTGTCTGTGTGTGTGTGTGTCTGTGTGTTTCGTGTATCTGTGTGTGTTGTGTGTGTGAATGTGTGTGTATTCTGTAACATCTTTTCATCAAATGCACATGTGTGTGTGCGTGTGTGTGTGTGTCTGTGTGTGTGTGCGTATATCTGTGCGTGTGTGTGTGTCTGCATGCATGCGTGTGTGCGTGTGTATGTGTGTGTGTGGTATGGTTGCATGAAAGAGTGTGTATGCCTGTGCGTGAGTGCGTGTGTGTGTGTGTATGTCTATGTGTGTGTGTGTGTGTGTGTGTGTGTGTGTGTGGCGCGCGCGCGCGAGAAAGACAGAGACAGAGAGAGACAGAGACAGAGACTTCAGACTTCAGATGGTTTATTCATGTAATAGGCCATTGCCCCTCATGAAGGGGTACAAAATACATAAGCAAAACTATTATTTGGCATCATGACAATCACATTAATGTTATATTGTACATAGACTAAAACAGAAATTAACATTTGAACAATACTCTTATAAATAACAAACCTAAGACATCAATCTATACGCACTAGTCATTTCAGTGAAGTTTAATTTATACAATAACATATTGTCGTCTCTTAAATGTGTAAATACTATGGAAAAACAGAAATCCATGAAACAATTTGTACACAGTATATATGCAACATGTTCACTGACAAAAATCAAAACGGGCAGCATAAGTTGTACTGCATCATGACGTTGCTTTTTCTCTAAACTTAAATGCTTTATACAAAAACAAAGATAGATTATATACAACATCAGACGCGTTTGATGACAGCAATAAAGTCATTTTAAATAATGAAGGTTGCCTATGATATTTAGGTCGAATCAATTTCTCTCGAATATTTTGTAGTGCTGGACAGCAAAGCAAAAAGTGCACTTCATCTTCTTTTGAATTTTTACATAATGGACACAATAAATCACTCTCACTGTGAGATCTATATCTAAAATAATGGGCATTAATTTCTGATATGCCAAATCTAAATCTTGCTGTCACATATTTAAAATGTCTGTTCATATTCAATGTTATATATGATTTCACTTCACGAGTATTACAAAAAGTTCTGTAAATATTAAATCTGTCGCTGCTTTGAACGTGATCGTTCCATTTCTACCATCCACAGTCAGTCAAACGCTGACGAAACTCCCGTATGAATTTATTTAAATTGCCAACACCTTGATTAATCCATACGACACCATATCCATATTCAAACAAACAAGCACGTACATTCGACACCCAGGTATGTTTACCTTTGGCATCTAAATCACATAGCATATTATACGCTTTGCGAGGTATTCTATAATTTTCCATCTGTATTAATTTAAACCAGTAGTGGATACATCTAACGGCAGAGTTTACATATAATGGATATCTGTTTGTCTCTCCATACACAAAATCATTAGGAGTACGCATATCCACTCCCAAAAATTTCTTTAAGGCAAATGTGTGAACTGATTCACAGTGAGCAGCAGCTTTATCTAAACCCCATAATTCAGACCCGTATTGTACAATAGGTTGAATCTGAGAATCAAACAATTTAACAAATAAATCAAAAGAATTGTTATTAAGAAAATACAAACGTCGCATTATACTTAATAAGGCATTTTTGGCTCTGCTAGCTAGATCTTTACATGCACCAGCAAAGCTCAAACGTGTTGAGAACATTATTCCCAAATATTTATACACATTTACCACGGGCATTACATTGCCATCATACGTCCACTTTTCTCTCACACCCAAATATCCACCTTTCCTAAATACTATAACATTACTTTTAGATAAATTAACCTTTAACTGAAGTGCTGCTGATGCACGTTGTAAACTATTCAACTGTGTCTGTAATCCAATGATTGTTTCTGACATCAAGACAACATCATCAGCAAGCAAAAGTGTAAACAATTCGTAAGCATCCCGTGTAAAAAGTGCACCATGCCTTCCATTTTTAATTACTTCAATCGCTAATTCGTTTATAAAAAGAGAGAAAAGTACAGGGCTGCATGCATCACCTTGTTTTAGTCCCGCTGAGCAATTAATTAATTCAGTCATTTGGTCACCACATCTAACTTTGGATTTCACCATGTGATACATACTTCTAATACACCGAAACAACTTGCCTCTAATACCATTTTTAAGCAATATAGGCCAAAGTAAATGTCTGTTAATAGAATCGAATGCTTTCTCAAAATCTATGAATGCAACATATAATTTACGATTACCACAAAATTGTTTCTGTACCATAGCTAATAAAGTAAACATATGGTCTATTGTTGAATATCCCCTTTTAAACCCGGCTTGATGGTCACCTGTTATGTCATTTAATTGTACCCACTCCTGCAATCTGTTATTCATGATTATGCTGAATAATTTACTACTTATCTCGCTAAGGGAAATTCCTCTATAGTTGTTTGGATTATTGATATCTCCTTTTTTATAGAGTGGCAAAATAACAGATTCAGTCCAGTTCCTTGGAAATTGACCCTTATCAAAAAGAGTGTTGAACAATTTTAAAAGAAACTGTACAACTTGTTCACATGAATTTTTAAAGAGTTCACCTATAATTCCATCAGGTCCAGCAGCCTTACCATTCTTAAGTTTTTTGAGTGCAAGATGTATTTCTTTAATAGATATTGGACGATTCATATAATCATCACCCTCATCAAATGGCAAGTCTTCACTTAATGTACTGTCCATGTCTGCATCTAACAAGGCTTTAAAATGCTCGTACCATTTATCAATAGTGATGTTACTTCTAGGTTGTTTTCTTTTGAAAGAAACTTTATGAATTTCATTCCAAAATTCTTTTTGGCTCTTTATAAAGTTTACAAGCTTAGTCAGTTTTGTATCATTATACTGCCTTTTCTTTCTCTTAAGTAAATTTTTATATTCACGCCTAGCAACTGAATAATTGTGTTGGTCCTCGGTTTTCTTCGAGCGTCGACATATTCTAAGCAGTCTTCTAGCATTCCTTTTACTAATTACACATTCATGATCAAACCAATCCCCAAGTAGATATCTATCTTTCACAAATACACGTTTCTTCATGCATTCAGCACTTTCTCTAATACAAACATTAAACGCATTTAGTGCCTCGTTCACATCAACATCTATCAAACTCATAGCATAATCTATCGTTCTACGACATTCTTCCCGACATAATGAATCATTATATACATGTACATATGTATTATTCCACATAAATTTTTCAATGAATTGATCATGATTTCCTTTATCCTTATAAGCTTTGTTTTCACATGGAAAAACAACACGAACTGTCACAGGTAAATGATCAGATTCCACCCGTTCAACAATGGATAAATCGCAGAAGTCATATAACAATGCAAGGAGATCATTTGAAAATATGAAATAATCAACAACACTGCTTCCCGCCTCTGATATATATGTATAGTGACCTTCCAGGTCACCTTTACACACACCATTTAAAATACACAAACCTAGAGCAGTGCACATATTTAATAGCAACTTGCCGTAGTTACTCACAACAGAGTCCTCTGAATGTCGATTGGTAATAGGTGACTGACTTTTGCTTTGTACATCAAAAACATTGTTTACAGTGTAACCTTGGGAGATGTCGGAAGTCCGACTATTCAAGTCACCATTAAGAATAACATGAACATCTTTTTCTAGTAAGAAGTCCATCAAACATTCCTCAAGCACAGTGATTCCATTATCATAACCAAAGTGAGTATAAAATGTAGAACCTTCTGGTTGAATATATGAACAAACATACAAAATATCTTTTTCTATTCCAAAAAGCTGCTTGTCAATAACAAACAAAGAGAAATTGGTATAGTTCATTTCCAATTTTTTCACGAAAGGAAGAAATTCATTCCGTATCAAACAGATTACCCCTCCTGATCGTCTCCCTTGTTTCGATAGTTTGACAGCAGGCTGACAAAAAAGTTTAAACCCTGTAAATACAGTAGTGTAACATTCATCCATAAAAGTTTCTGTCAGACACACAAAGTCAAAACCACGTACAAATAAGACAAAATCTTTATCATCAAGTTTAGATGACAGACCGTTGATATTCCAAAGCAAAAAACAGAAGGGACGTTTTTTATTTACACATAGCCTGTCTTGCACGTGGCTGCTCGGACTGCCTGTTGACCGGTCTATTTCACTATCGGAGCAACATTTACGTGTGCCACTAACACCGTTGAAAGGCGAACACACAACCGGAGTTGGACAACTTTGGCTCCCTTCCCCAAATGCACCCAGGGAAAAACTATACACAAGATTAGGGCGGCCGTTCCCTCATTTGTTGGACTCTTTCAAATTGTCTTGTTCATCAAGAAAGAACTTCTTCCCGTCAATGATAAGATGGTCAAAGACCATTGTAGCTTTTCTACCATTGTTCCTTGCCACTTTCAGACGGGAAGAGAGTTTACGTCTGACTTCTCTTACTCTGTACGAGAAATCTTCCATTAACAAAAATGTTGGTCCCCTGCAGCTTTCTTTTAGATTTAAGTATTTTGACCTTGTCCTTATAGAAACAACAGCAAGCAATAATGGGGGAGTCAGGTTTCCCATTCAATCTATGGACACGATCAAATTCAATATCGCTTGCTATTTCCAGTTTGTCTGTGAGAATGTCCTTTAATTTCCCCTCACATTGATCATTCGTTTCGTTTTGATTTTTGTTTACTCCATAAAAAATTACATTATTGCGCTTTGACCTGCCTTCAAGGTCATCTGCTTTTCTTTCTAGCCGATCAATTTTACCTAACAGATCAGAATTTCTTTTCATCAGCTCTTGGTTTTCCTTTCTCAAATCTTCCACCTCCTCCCTCAAATCATTAACCCCACCCCGCAGCATGGCGTACTGTTCTCCAAGATCCTGAACAGATTTTTTCTAAATCATTGAACTTACTGTTCATGTTGTTGTTCAAAGAGTCCACATTTGA
>JAPXFY010006944.1:5000-11752 GCA_030674185.1 Monoplex corrugatus | reverse complement strand
ATCCTTGCAACTACACAAAGGTGTGTCATATCTTTTTATTGTCATGGTGCACATCTGTCCAAGAGTACATCTACTTTGTAGTCACTGACCTACATTACGGGTATGTCCCCACCTGTCATTGTCAATTTGTACATCTGTATGGTGTACATTTACATAATAACTATGGTCACAGATGCTACACTACAGGTATGTCACACCTGTCATTGTCATGTTGTACCTGTATACTATACAAGTGTACATAGACCTATTGTCACTGACTCTACTCTACAGTAGTCACACCTGTCATTGTCATGTTGTACCTGTATACATGTTACTATACTTGTTGTCACTGACACTACATGTATCTTTTACTACTTTACAGGCATGTCACACCTGTCATTGTCATGTTGTACATCTGTACAGGTGTACTATACCTATCGTCAGTCACACGACACAACAGGGTTTTTGGGCCTACACCTGTCATTCTCACACCTGTCATTGTCATGTGTACATCGTACAGATGTACATATGCCTATTGTCACTGACACTACACTACTGGGAGAAGAGTGGACAATGGTTCAGACGTTCGCCTACCAATAACTAGACTCGAGGTTCCAGGGTTCGCTCCCGTAGAGGCCTCGCTTTTCTCCTCACTTTGAACGGAAAATTGAATGAACGTCTAGTCCTTCAGAGGGGGACGAAAAAAACCAATCAGACCGTGGGGCATTCTGGCTGCTCATGCTAAAGATCTGACGGCAGTTGAAAAACACGAAGAGCAGGGCATTGCCTGGCTGCCTTGGTTAAAAAAACATTGGAGAGATTGGTTGATTTCCCAGGTCCCACCCAATTAGCCTTCTTGCCTTTCTGAAGTCTTGGTTAAAAAAAATAGTGAATATGAATATGAATTTGAAGCGAGGGAGAGGGGATGGACGCCACCCTCGTGGTGCTGGCCCCGGGAAAAGTTGAGGTCTCTGCCACCTCACTTCCCTACGACCCCAGAGTTTTGGAACTATCTAGGTAAGACCTCAGGACGTTGCCAGCTCAAGGGTTTATGTGCAGGCTTAGGGCTTGAGCCGTGATCATTCTGGATGTTCTCCATCACATGGCACCTGTGACGTTAGTGCATATGGCATTCATTCTGAGCGCGGAGACGTCATCTTGAGAAATTGAAACTGAAACCGAAATTGACACTACACTACAGGTATGTCACAGCTGTCATGGCCATGGTGTACCCGTGTACAGGTGTACATGTAACTACTGTCACCGACACTACACTACAGGTGTGTCACAGCTGTTCATGGCCATGGTGTACCCGTGTACAGGTGTACATGTACCTACTGTCACCGACACTACACTACAGGTATGTCACAGCTGTCATGGCCATGGTGTACCCGTGTACAGGTGTACATGTAACTACTGTCACCGACACTACACTACAGGTATGTCACAGCTGTCATGGCCATGGTGTACCGTGTACAGGTGTACATGTACCTACTGTCACCGACACTACACTACAGGTATGTCACAGCTGTCGTGGCCATGGTGTACCCGTGTACAGGTGTACATGTACCTACTGTCACCGACACTACACTACAGGTATGTCACAGCTGTCATGGCCATGGTGTACCCGTGTACAGGTGTACATGTACCTACTGTCACCGACACTACACTAGTATGTCACAGCTGTCATGGCCATGGTGTACCCGTGTACAGGTGTACATGTACCTACTGTCACCGACACTACACTAGTATGTCACACCTGTCACTGTTCATCATGAAAACTGTCACTGTGCTGTAGATGTTTATGCATCAATAATGTATAGATCTTCCTTGTAACAAAGCCCGCCACATACTGAATTAACCCTTTGACTCCCACACCCTGTCCACCAGCATCCTGCATTGTCAACCATGCTAGCAAAGCAAAAACTTAATCCTTTGATTCCCTCACCCTATCCACCAGCTTCCCACAGGAAGCTGGTGGATAGGGTGAGGGAATCAAAGGGTTAAGTTTTTTGCAGTTGATGGATGGGGTGCGGGAGGCAAAGGGTTAATAAACTCCCATGTATTTGAAACGTGAAGGAAGAAGTAAATCTGAACATCGGAAATACGTGTGATTTCAGTGATACAGTTCCCATAACAACGTTAGCTAAGTCAGAGCTCGTGTGACTTTGTGGACAAAGCTCCGTGACTGTGGACATGCTTCAGTGATATATTTCTCATCACATTGTTAGCTAAGTCAGAGCTCGTGTGACTTTGTGGACAAAGCTCCGTGACTGTGGACATACTTCAGTGATACATTTCTCATAACAAGGTTAGCTAAGTCAGAGCTCGTGTGACTTTGTGGACAAAGCTCTATGACTGTGGACATAGATCTATCTCACAAAGACTCTCGAGCGTTTGTGGAAGGAGGTTAGACTTTTTCTTTCTTTCTCCAAGAGTGAATGTGGGAAAACTGAGAGTTCTGTGATTGAGGACAAACATTTTGTGGTGAAAAAAACAGATTTCTATCTCTGGACTTGTGTTCTAATTTGCCATGAAGGACAAAATTGTGAAAAAGAGTTCCGTCCTGACAGCTGTGCTTTCGAACACGTGAATTTGACAATGCTGTGTGTGCTGTGACGCTTATTGACATGTGACGTCACCGAATGTCGTCATACGGAGATAGGAGTTAATATTAAATGTGTGGAACTTTTTTTTTTCGTGCTAAGCACGTATAATGACGTCATTTATAGTGTTTGTGTAGTTCTCTTTTCAGGTCGTTGTTGTGCCAAGATGCTGCCGGAGATAAACTCTATGAGCATTATACATGTAAAAGACAAGACTGCCATCAAAAATGTATCAATATTCATGTATGTAAATACCATTGTTTTCAGTGCAGATGTTCGTAATTCTGGTGCGTTATTTGGGTTTAACTTCATTCATGGAAATGTCTAATTTTTGCTGCGGTTTTGTTTGTTTTGTTTTTGTTTGTTTGTTTTGTTTGCTTGTTTGTTTGTTTGTTTTACCTTTATTCATGTAAATGTCCGTAGACCTAATTTTGGGTGTGTTTTTTCTGTTTTGGTTCACTTTCATTCGTGTAAATGTCTATAATTTTTGTGCGTTATTTGAGTTTATCTTTTTTCGTGTAAATGTAATTTTTGTGGCGTTATTTTGGGTTTACCATTATTCGTGTAAATGTCTGGAATTTTGGTGCGTTATTTGGGGTTACCTTTCTTCATTCATGTGGCCGTAGTTTTAATGCATTATTTGGGCTTACATTTATTCGTGTGAATGTCCGTAATTTGGGTGTGTTATTTGGGTTTACCTTCATTCATGTAAACGTCTGTAATTTGTTGGTGTATTATTTGGGTTTAACGTTTATTCAAGTATGTGTCTGTAATTTGGTGTGTGTTATTTGGGTTTACCTTCATTCATATAAACGTCTGTAATTTGTTGGTGTATCATTTGGGTTTACGTTTATTCAAGTATGTGTCTGTAATTTGGGGTGTGTTATTTGGGTTTACCTTCATTCATCATAAACGTCTGTAATTTGTTGGTGTATCATTTGGGTTTACGTTTATTCAAGTATGTGTCTGTAATTTGGGTGTGTTATTTGGGTTTACCTTCATTCATATAAACGTCTGTAATTTGTTGGTGTAATATTTGGGTTTACGTTTATTCAAGTATGTGTCTGTAATTTGGGTGTGTTATTTGGGTTTACCTTCATTCATATAAACGTCTGTAATTTGTTGGTGTATCATTTGGGTTTATCTTTATATAAATATGCGTCTGTAATTTTAGAGCGTTCTTTGGGTTTGCCTTCATTCATGTAGGCCTAAATGTCTGTAAATGTTGGTGCATCGTTTGGGTTTTGCCTTTATTCAAGTATGTGTCTAATTTTGGTGCTTTATTTGGGTTTGCCTTGGCTTTATTCATGTAAATGTCTGTAAATTTTGGTGTGTTATATTTGGGTTTATCTTTATCAGTGCAAATGTCTGTAAATTTTGTGTGTTATTTGGGTTTACCTGTATTGTGTCTTTATAATTATGGACGAACATTTCTTTATGTCTGTCAGCTATTTGAGGATAAAAGGTGCGATGACCGATTTTTCCTTTTTCAACTGTTTGTAGACTGATTTTTTCTCTCATGTAATTCATCATAGTTCCAGTCAAACACGATCGATAGTTATTTGTAGATCGTGTGTGTATGTGTGTGTGTATGTGTGTGTGTATGTGTGTGTGTGTGTGTGTGTGTGTGTGTGTGTATGTGTGTGTGTGTCTGTGTGTGTGTCTTTGTGTGTGTCTGTGTGTGTGTGTGTGTCTGTGTGTGTGTATGTGTGTGTGTATGTGTGTGTGTGTGTGTGTGTGTGTGTGTGGTGTGTTGTGTGTGTGTGTGTGTGTGTGTGTGTGAGTAAATGTGTGCGCACGTACGTCTGTGGCTGTTTGTACTAAATGTGTGTGTGTGTGTGTGTGTGTGTGTGTGTGTGTGTGTGTGTGTGTGTGTGTGTGTGTGTGTGCGCTTGCTTGCTTGCTTGCTTGCGTGTACGTGTGTGTGTTGTGGTGGGCGTGCGCGGGCGTGTGTGTTCGCACGCATGCGCCCGTGTGTGTGTGTGTGTGTGTGTGTGTGTGTGTGTGTGTGTGTGTGTGCAGTCTACGCGCGCGCGCGCGCGCGCGGTGTGTGTGTGCGTGTGTGTGTGTGTGCGTGTGTGTGTGTGTTTGTGTGTGTGTGTGTGTGTGTGTTTGTGTGTGTATGTGTGTGTATATGTCTGTGTATGTGTGTATGTGTGTGTGTGTGTGTATATATGTGTGTGTGTGTATGAGTGTGTGTGTATGTGTGTGTGTGTGTATGTGTTTGTGTGTGTATGTATGTGTATGTCTGTGCATGTGTGTATGTGTGTGTGCGTTTGTGTATGTATGTGTGTGTATGTCTGTGTATGTGTGTGTGTGTATGTTGTGTGTGTGTGTGTGTGTGTGTGGTGTGTGTGTGTGTATGTGTGCTCGCAGCACAATACACCAAAAAGCAGAACAAAATGAAAACCCACACACCACACAATACTTTAAAAAAAATCACACTGCACCACAATACATAATAGACATCACATGACAAAAAAGCACCACAGCAACCACAATACATAAAAAATCACACCAGACAATGCATAAAAAAATCATACACCAGACAATGCATAAAAAGCATCATACACCAGACAATGCATAAAAACATCATACACCACAATACATAATAGACATCACACGACGACGACGACAACAACAACAACAAAAATTCACACCACAATACATAACAAAATCACACCACACCACAATACACAACAGACATCACACGTCACAAAAAACATCACACCACAATACACAACAGACATCAAACGTCACAACAAACATCACACCACAATACACAATAGACATCACACACCACAATACACAATAGACATCACACGTCACAAAAAACATCACACCACAATACACAACAGACATCACACGTCACAAAAAACATCACACACCACAATACACAACAAACATCACACGTCACAAAAAACATCACACCACAATACACAACAGACATCACACGTCACAAAAAACATCACACCACAATACACAACAGACATCACACGTCACAACAAACATCACACCACAATACACAATAGACATCACGTCACAAAAAACATCACACCACAATACACAACAAACATCACACGTCACAAAAACATCACACCACAATACACAATAGACATCACACGTCACAAAAAACATCACACACACAATGCACAATAGACATCACACGTCACAAAAAACATCACACCACAATACATAATAGACATCACACGTCACAAAAAACATCACACCACAATACATAATAGACATCACACGTCACACAAACATCACACCACAATACATAATAGACATCACACGTCACAAAAAACATCACACCACAATACACAACAAACATCACACGTCACACAAACATCACACCACAATACATAATAGACATCACACGTCACAAAAAACATCACACCACAATACACAACAGACATCACACGTCACAAAAAACATCACACACCACAATACACAATAGACATCACACGTCACAAAAAACATCACACCACATTACACAATAGACATCACACGTCACAAAAAACATCACACCACAATACACAATAGACATCACACGTCACAAAAAACATCACACCACATTACACAATAGACATCACACGTCACAAAAAACATCACACCACAATACACAACAAACATCACACGTCACAAAAACATCACACCACAATACACAATAGACATCACACGTCACAAAAAACATCACACACCACAATACACAACAAATATCACACGTCACAAAAACATCACACCACAATACACAATAGACATCACACGTCACAAAAAACATCACACCACAATACACAATAGACATCACACGTCACAAAAACATCACACCACATTACACAATAGACATCACACGTCACAAAAAACATCACACCACAATACATAATAGACATCACACGTCACAAAAAACATCACACCACAATACACAATAGACATCACACGTCACAAAAACATCACGCCACAATACATAATAGACATCACACGTCACTCAAACATCACACCACAATACACAATAGACATCACACGTCACAAAAAACATCACACCACAATACATAATAGACATCACACGACTACAACAACAACAACAACAACAAAAATTCACACCACAATACATAACAAAATCACACCACATCACAATACATAACAGACAACTCCATAATACTATAC
>JAPXFY010006943.1:7500-11753 GCA_030674185.1 Monoplex corrugatus | reverse complement strand
AAGTGCAGTGGTGGTGCCTGTACGTACAGCCTGTTGCCAAGCACAGCAGCCTGTAGCTGTCTTTTCCCAGGTGTCCACAGTGACATTAACAAATTTCAGGTGACGTTTGCGAACGTCCTTGTATCGCAGCAGTGGGCAACAGTAGCAGATGACATCCGGAATCGGTAGATCCAAGATCCGGTTTTGATCAATCAAATAACTCTCTGCCTATGTTAAAAACGCTTGCGTTGTAAACACACTTTGGGTACTATACAGAAGCTGACCCAGAACTGCCAAAAATGGAGAACTTTCTTTGCTGCCTTGCTATTGTTATTTTGTTTAAAGCCCAGCCGACTGCGTAGAGCCATACCAGGGCTATGACCATTTCAATACAAACACAGTATGTAGAAGACCTTTGACATAAATCTGTAACATTTTAACGCTGGGAAACTTTACTTTTATTGGTTTAGCTGTGTTGGATTGGATCATTTTCAGCAACGGGGTTCTGAGACTGCGATTGTCTTTTGATAGAATGCACATAATATCAGAATATTTGTCGAGGCTAGGCACTCAAAAAGCCTTTTTTTTCACAGTGTGGCTTTTCAGCAGTCCCATGAATAGATGTCTTTTCTGCAGGCTAACAACATAAGGCGGGAAAGAGAACGTTTGATCCGGAATAAAGTGTAATGTTTGTAGAAGGCAGTTTACAAAGAAATTCAGGTCTCTGTAGGTAGAAAGAAACTCTAGGGAGAGCTAGACAACAGAAGGTCTTCAGAGAAGTAACCCCTTTAGACAAGTGTTTCGGCCTGAATTCCTTACACTCTCGGGGGGCGGGCCACATCCAGGTCATGACTCCTGGATGCCCTTCTGCTGTTGTCTATTTTTTTTTTTTTTTTTTTTTTTTTTTTTTTTTTTTTTCCCACGCCGGGGATCGAAACCTGGGCGATTCTGCGCTTCAGAACTGCGGTACGCGGTTTTACCAATGTGCTAACGGGGCACACATCATCTGTAGGGAATTTAATCCTTATGAAGTTCACTTTTTTCGTTCCTCCTTGCCCAGATCCAGCTTGAGCTCCTTTCTGCTGCCTCTGCCATCACTTTAAGGGCTCTAGTCCTCTTCTTCCCAGAAATGGCGAGTTGTTTCATGAGATCATAAGCGGAGGTGCCACAAACCCTCTTGCCCCGACCTCTATGGCGAAGATTTTGACCCGCAGACCTGCTTTCTTCAGGGTGCTGGCAAGACCGGCGTATTTTTCGGTCTTGTAGATATGTGCTTCTTCCATTCTGCTTTCGTATGGCACAGTGAGTTCTATCAGAATCACTTGTTTCGAGGAGTCAGAGTGGAGAGCGATGTCTGGTCTCATGCCTGTCTTGCTGATGACATCTGGGTAATTTCTCCACTCTGGGAGGTCTGCTGTACACTCCCAGTCGACTGCTCCATCCAGAAGACCCTTTGGCAATGTGCTGGTTGTCATAGCACTTTCGGGCCAGACCTGTTTCCCTCCTGCTTTGTAGAACGTTGTCATAGCAATTGGTGCGTTTGGGGTCATGGTTTTTTCGCTAACCACATCTGTGATCACTTTCAGAACTTGGTTGTGCCTCCATGTATACCTTCCTTGGGCTAGCGCTACTTTGCAAGAGCTTAGGACATGTTCCACTGTTTGTTTCTTCTGACAGAGCGGACATGCTGGGTCGTCTGCTTTCCCCCATTTCACTAAGTTTGCATTCGAGGGGAGCAGGTCATATACAGATCTGAGGAGGAAGCTTATCCTTAGAGGAGCCATGTGCCACATATCGTTCCAGCTGAGACTTCTTTGGAGTGCACTGTCCCATGTTGTCCATTGCCCTGTTGACCTTGCTGGACTGCCTTCTGCACTCTTTTGACATCTTCTTCTTCCTTCAACTCCTGTATGATCATGTCTCTTTTTTCCTTCCCTTTGGCTTTGGACCACCACTGCATTTTTGTTGCTCCCAGTCCCTGTCTGTTGGTTTGCGTGTGTCCAATTATTTCTTTGATGCTGAGGTTTCTCTTGGCATTGTTTACAGCCTCTTGGACTTTCCACTTTCTGCCAGTTCTCAGCTTTGGATGAACTGATCTCACGATATTGTCTTCCGATTCCTCCAGCATGCTCAACAGTCTTGCTTTTCCAACTTTGTATTCCTCCACTATGGATTTGAGAGGTAGCTTCAGCATTGCTTGACGACAGTAGAATGCAACATCAGTGAGACCAGGTGGGACACCGAGCCATTTTCTTGTGTATTTGTTGATTTTGGCTTCCATTGCTTCGACTGTGCTGGTGCAAATGTCATAGATTAGCAGTGGCCACAGCAGCTTTGGTATCAGCATGAACTGTAGACACCAGACTTTGTATTTGCCTGGCAGTCCGCAGTTATCTATTTTCTTCAGGCCTTCTTCTGCTGTTTGCTTGGTTTCACATCCCCTTTGTGTGTCTTTCAGGGAGTCATCATACCATCTTCCGAGACTTTTTACTGGCTCTTCTGTGACAGTGGGGATGGCTTGGTTGGCTACCATGAATTTGACTGAATCTGCCACTTTTCCTTTTCGCAGTGAGAGACTTCGGGATTTCTTAGGTTTGAACCTCATTCTTGAAGAGGCCACCAGCTCATCCAGCTGCTTTAAGATTTGGTGTGTCTCTTCCTCATCCGTGGACAAGACTGTTGTGTCATCCATGAAAGCTTTCAGAGGAGGCATCTGGTATCCATCTCCCAGATTCACTGGACCTGAACTCTTCATTGCAGCTTTCAAGATGACTTCCATTGCCAACACGAACAGTATGGGAGAGATTGCACAGCCCATTGCAATGCCCACCTCTAGGTCTATCCAGTCCGTGGTGTATTCTTTGGTAGAGAACCGCATTGAGAACCCTTGGAAATACTTCCTCAGCATTGTTCGGATGTTTTCTGGGATGTGATACATTTCAAGAGCCAGCTGGATCATATCGTGTGGAACTGATCCATATGCATTCGCCAGATCAAGCCAAACTACGTCAATGTTTTCTCTTCTCTGTTCTTGCTTTTTGGATGGCATCCCAAATCAACGTGGCATGTTCCAAGCATCCAGGCATTCCTGGTATGCCTCCCTTTTGGACTGACATATCCAGATACTTGTTTTCAGTCAGGTATTTTGTCAATCTTGCTGCCATAACAGAGAAGAAGATTTTCCCCTCGACGTTCAGAAGTGATATTGGCCTGAACTGATTGATGCTGCTGGAGTTCTGCTCCTTCGGAATGTACACTCCTTCAGCTCTCATCCATTGGTCGCTGATCTTCTGGTTCCTCCATGCTGATCGAATCATCTTGTGGAGCCACTCGAGCACTTTTGGGCATTTCTTGTAGAGCAGGTATGGTATTCCGTTTGGTCCAGGTGCTGACTTGGCTCTGGCTTTCTTTACTACGTTCTTCACTTCATCCAGTGTTGGTGGTTTGTTATTGAATTTTCCTTCTGGCGCTGCAGGCCAAACCAGATTCTGGATTTCAAGTGGTGCCTCGCGCTGAGAATCGGAATATGTTTCCCTGAGATGCTGCTCTAGGGTTTCCTTGCCCACTGTGAGAGTCCCTGATTTGGGTTGTTCAAACAGCTTTCTTGCAAAGTCAAAGGGATCTTTGAAGAAACGATCTTGAGTCTTCTTCTTTTTGCTCTTTCTTCGCCTTGCTGATTCCACTTTGCTGAGAGCATTGTGTTTGGCCTTCAGATCTTTCCAGAGTTCCAGGAGCCCTTGCTTCTCGAATTCTGAGGCAGTTTTCATTCGCTTTTTAAGCTTCCTTTTCTCCCTCCGGATGCTCTCCATCTGTTGCTGTCTTCTGGATTTCTGGGGAGGCGTTTTTGTCTTTGGCTGCTTCACTCCATAAGTGTCCCTGCAGATAGAGTATATGATGTCTCCGTATGTGTCAAGTTTGTGTTCCAGCGTACTGTTCCCTATTAGCGCATTCAGCTTAAGGACAAGTTCCTCATCTAATTTCTCCCATTGTTCTTTTGCACCGGCAGGCGGCAAATTGAGTTTTCCACGTTTGGCGTTAAGAGCTTGTGCAAAATCCGCATCAGAACCGTCAGCGTGGATGTCCTTGGCACTATGGTTTAATTCCTGGCCTTGGTCATCCAACGTCTCACCTGCTATCGCAGTGCGCTGCTGCTGGTTCGTATGTGTCTTCAAACAGCCCATTTTTGTCCTGTGGATCTTCATGCCGCGTTTGGTGGTGAATCTCCTTCCACACGCACACGGAAATTCCAACTGGTCATTAATCATGGTCCGTTG
>JAPXFY010000694.1:12500-20000 GCA_030674185.1 Monoplex corrugatus | reverse complement strand
CAGTACCCGCACATGTAATATACTGACGGAAAGCTCTTTGGTGCACCTTTCAGATAATCACAGAGAAAATTAGAAACAAACTGGGTCAAAGCCACCAAATAAAGAAATTTAAGGAAAATGTGTAGGAGAGCACACAAAAACTTTAGAGGCCATTTTCTCAAACAACTTAATGACTTTAAACATACATAACTTCTACATTTTTTTTTAGTACAAGCTTTATTCAAGTACCAAAATAATCAGCAGAATGTACACTTTCCAGTGATATGTATATCTCAAAATACCCAAAATGCTAGTTAAGACTGATTTTGTGGTGGGAGGTCACACACATATATATATAATATATATATATATATATAAAATATATGTGTGTGTGTACACACACACACACACACACACACACACACACACACACACACACACACACACACACACGCACGCACGCACGCACGCACGCCCACAGAGACATACATACAGAGAGAGACACAGAGAGAGGGAGGAGGGGGGAATCAGAATCAGAAATCTATTCAGTAATGTCAGTTCTATTTGAAGGGGAGTCAACACATTATAAACATTATGCAAACACAAAACATAACACAGATCGTTCCTGGATAATGCATACTTCTACCATGTTGGAATAAATACAATACAGGACCCACAGTCAAACTTCAATAATACAATAGGAATGTATCATCAGGTTTGTTCTGCTTCTTCTTCTTCTTCTTATTGTTGATGTTCTTTTTGCTGTTGATGTTGTTGTTCGTTGTTGTTGTTCTTGTTCTTTTTCTTATTGCCGTCATCGTTGTTGTTATTGTTGTTCCTGTTCTTGTCGTCGTCATCGTTGTTGTTGTTATTGTTGAAGTTTTTGTTGTTATTGTTGTTGTTCTTCTTCTTCTTCTTCTTCATCTTCTTCTTCTTCTTCTTCATCTTCTTTTTTTTTTTTCTTCTTCTTCTTCTTCTTCTTTTTCTTCTTCTTCTTCTTCTTCTTCTTCTTCTTCTTCTTCTTCTTCTTCTTCTTCTTCTTCTTCTTCTTCTTCTTCTTCTTCTTCTTCTTCTCGTCGTTGTTACTGTTATCGTTATGTTATCGTTATTGTTATCATTGTTGCTGTTGTTCTCTCTGTGGCACTGTCCCTTCATTCGGTCAGACAGTCTTCAACTGAATCTCGTCAAAAAGTTTCCTGCGAAAGCTGAGCATGGAGGTGACATCTTTGAGAACCAGAGCGTCTGACAGAGAGAAAAACACGTTCCGATTCTGATGGAACTGTCCAGAAAGTGAGTGCTGGTTCCGCACACACGACACCATGTCCAGCGCAAGTTCCACAGATTCCGTCATCGTGGACATCCCCGGATACAGCTTGAGCGTCCACAGGCTGACCTTGACCTCGGTGGTTACAGTAACCTCACTGACCTCAGAGCTGTCTGTTTGGGGAGGGAGGACGACGCTTTCTGACAACTGCCAGTGTTTGAGAGCAGAGCCAAGGGTTGTTCCGAGGAAGGGGAGGGAGGCTAGGTGAGAGGCTGCTAGAGAGGTTTTGAGGTTGTCGTCTATGTTGAAGAAGATGGTGACATAGTAGCGGACGCCTTGGTGGAGAAGAGCCACGGTGTGGAGAAACGTGTCTGACGGTATCACTAACGGGGAGGTGAGTTCTCCTAAAGACTTCAGCCACCGGCAGCTGCTAACGATGGCGTTCTTCCCCACCACCACGGGCACCTCGAAATGACAGTACTCCACCACAGACGTTTCAGCGATGGAAGACGAAGTCTCCAAGACAGAGTGCATGACACAGCCCTGCGAGCCTTTGTCTGGAAAATGGACATGGTTGATGCTGGTGGTGTTGTCTGTCTTATCACCGTCTGATCCTTCTGAGCGCCAGCAGTTGAAGACGTCTTTTCTAAGAGCCATCTGGACCTGGAAATTGTGATCCAGACAGAAATGGTGGATGAGTTCTTTGGTCGTCCCCACGTGGACATATCTAGATGCGTTCATAAGGAGAAGGTGGATGTCACAGCCGTGCACGGCTTCAAACACCTGTTTCCTCACCTGCGTGAGGTCTGCAGTTACGTGAGACACGTTGGAAGCGTTGTAGATGTAGGCATCTGTGGCGTTAGTCCCCAACGCCTGAAGAAAGTCTCCGTAAGCGTCAATCTCACAGGTGAGGGTTCCCAGTTCCTGTTTCAGCTTCAGCAGTCTCTTCACCACGTCCACGCCAAAGTAGAAACAGCTGTCAGTATATACGACTTCTCCCTCCAAGCGGATCCCATCAGCAAACTCAAACTGGTCGTTTTGGGATTTGAGCAAAGCGCCCCTGTTCTTCATACGTTCATCAGAAGGCTTCTGCAGGACCTCAAGACACTGAGCTATCACGGCAGGTTTCTTGACATCCACCTGCTCAACGTCCTTCACCACATACACTCCGTGACCCCGACCAATAGAAATAGGCGAAGGATGAGCCAAGGCCGTGAAACCGGTACCAGGAATGGACCAGTCGTCTCCCTTGCCCAGGTCGTAGAGGAGTAAGTCGTCAGCAGAGGCGACGAAGATTCCTGGAGGGAGGTGGGGGAGGAGGGGGAGGTACATGGCCAGTTTGAGGTCCAGCATCTGGTATAACGGTTCTCCGTGAGGAACGGCGGCGAACACTTTGCCCAGGATGGTGGCACTGGGCATGCGCTGACTCCAACCCCCGGCGTGGATCATCAGGATCTTGTGTCGGTACATGACGTCACCGTATACCGAGTGAAGGAACTCCAACGCCGTTAGTGTGGATCCCCCGTTCCCTGTCAAACAGAAGGTAAAACATACAGGAGGTCGTGGACGTCATATGCCATGCTTCTGGCTGAGCAGTACATATCAACATTCTATCGTACCTCTATTCACAGGATTCTTGATCTTGATCTTGATCTTGATCTTGATCTTGATCTTGATCTTGATCTTGATCTTGATCTTGATCTTGATGTGTAGACGTCGGCAGAATCCAATTCTGGATATACGCGCTGACGGGGGAAACATTACGATGGGCAGCGAATAGGCCAGTTGAGACTGTCAGTGAAACCCTGAGGCAGGACACCGGTTGTATTGTTGTTGGTGGTGGTGTTGTTGTTGCTGCTGCTGCTGTTGTTGTTGTTGTTGTTGCTATCGTTAGTGTTGTTAATGGTGCTGTTATTGTTGTTGGTATTGTTGTTGGTATTGTTATGGCTGAGCAGTACATGTCAGCATTCTATCGTGACTCTGTTCAGAGGATTGTGGCTGATCAGAACATATCAGCATTCTATCGTGACTCTGTTCAGAGGATTGTGGCTGATCAGAACATATCAGCATTCTATCGTGACTCTGTTCAGAGGATTGTGGCTGATCAGAACATATCAGCATTCTATCGTGACTCTGTTCAGAGGATTGTGGCTGATCAGAACATATGTGACTTTCCACCACAAAATGAGTCACTTGTCCACTTCAGGCAGTTTTCACTTTTTCATTGCTTCTAAATGTACATTTACTGCTCTTTCTAATGAAGAAAACCATTTTAAAATCGGACAATGAATACCTGAGGTACAGCCTTCCAAACATGGCACTCTTCCGAAACACAGTTTTGAGAAAATCAAGAAAAACGAAAGTGAAAGTTCAGCATCTACATGTTGGGTAGGGTAATGCAAATAGCTTTTTCACTAAGAAAGAATCACAATATGCGTAATTTATTGAATGCAGAATGTGTAGGAAGGGTTCCGGCATTCGCTAAAATCAACATCTCCATAACAAGCACTGACACCCCTCTCACTTATTTTGCCTCATTGTGCAAAACGCTGCCAGTGGACAAGCGACTCATTCCGTGATGGAAGGTCACATATCAGCATTCTATCGTGACTCTGTTCAGAGGATTGTGGCTGATCAGAACATATCAGCATTCTATCGTGACTCTGCTCAGAGGATTGTGGCTGAGCAGTACACATCAGTATTCTATCGTACCTCTATTCACAGGGTTATGGCTGA
Organism: Monoplex corrugatus; assembly: GCA_030674185.1. NCBI lineage: Eukaryota > Metazoa > Mollusca > Gastropoda > Littorinimorpha > Ranellidae > Monoplex > Monoplex corrugatus. Next base: position 16,021 of record JAPXFY010000694.1, on the reverse strand, counting down.
GCAGTACACATCAGTATTCTATCGTACCTCTATTCACAGGATTATGGCTGATCACTACATATCAGTATTCTATCGTACCTCTATTCACAGGATTATGGCTGATCATTACATATCAGTATTCTATCGTACCTCTATTCACAGGGTTATGGCTGAGCAGTACACATCAGTATTCTATCGTACCTCTATTCACAGGATTATGGCTGAGCAGTACACATCAGTATTCTATCGTAACTCTATTCACAGGGTTATGGCTGATCACTACATATCAGTATTCTATCGTACCTCTATTCACAGGGTTATGGCTGAGCAGTACACATCAGTATTCTATCGTACCTCTATTCACAGGATTATGGCTGATCATTACATATCAGTATTCTATCGTACCTCTATTCACAGGGTTATGGCTGAGCAGTACATATCAGTATTCTATCGTACCTCTATTGACAGGGTTATGGCTGAGCAGTACATATCAACATTCTATCGTACCTCTATTCACAGGGTTATGGCTGAGCAGTACATATCAACATTCTATCGTACCTCTATTCACAGGGTTATGGCTGAGCAGTACATATCAGTATTCTATCGTACCTCTATTCACAGGATTATGGCTGAGCAGTACACATCAGTATTCTATCGTACCTCTATTCACAGGATTATGGCTGAGCAGTACATATCAGTATTCTATCGTACCTCTATTCACAGGATTATGGCTGATCATTACATATCAGTATTCTATCGTACCTCTATTCACAGGGTTATGGCTGAGCAGTACATATCAGTATTCTATCGTACCTCTATTGACAGGGTTATGGCTGAGCAGTACATATCAACATTCTATCGTACCTCTATTCACAGGGTTATGGCTGAGCAGTACATATCAACATTCTATCGTACCTCTATTCACAGGGTTATGGCTGAGCAGTACATATCAGTATTCTATCGTACCTCTATTCACAGGATTATGGCCGAGCAGTACATATCAGTATTCTATCGTACCTCTATTCACAGGATTATGGCTGAGCAGTACACATCAGTATTCTATCGTACCTCTATTCACAGGATTATGGCTGAGCAGTACATATCAGTATTCTATCGTACCTCTATTCACAGGATTATGGCTGAGCAGTACATATCAGTATTCTATCGTACCTCTATTCAGAGGATTGTGGCTGATCACTACATATCAGTATTCTATCGTACCTCCATTCAGAGGATTGTGGCTGATCACTACATATCAGTATTCTATCGTACCTCTATTCAGAGGATTGTGGCTGATCACTACATATCAGCATTCTATCGTAACTCTATTCAGAGGATTATGGCTGATCACTACATATCAGCATTCTATCGTAACTCTATTCACAGGATTATGGCTGATCACTACATATCAACATTCTATCGTAACTCTATTCAGAGGATTATGGCTGAGCACTACATATCAGCATTCTATCGTAACTCTATTCAGAGGATTATGGCTGATCACTACATATCAGCATTCTATCGTAACTCTATTCAGAGGATTGTGGCTGATCACTACAAATCAACATTCTATCATACCTCTATTCAGAGGATTATGGCTGATCACTACATATCAACATTCTATCGTAACTCTATTCAGAGGATTGTGGCTGATCACTACATATCAGCATTCTATCGTAACTCTATTCAGAGGATTATGGCTGATCACTACATATCAACATTCTATCGTAACTCTATTCAGAGGATTGTGGCTGATCACTACATATCAGCATTCTATCGTACCTCTATTCAAAGGATTATGGCTGATCACTACATATCAACATTCTATCGTAACTCTATTCAGAGGATTATGGCTGATCACTACATATCAGCATTCTATCGTGACTCTATTCAGAGGATTATGGCTGATCACTACATATCAACATTCTATCGTACCTCTATTCAGAGGATTGTGGCTGATCACTACATATCAGCATTCTATCGTAACTCTATTCACAGGATTATGGCTGATCACTACATATCAGTATTCTATCGTACCTCTATTCACAGGATTATGGCTGATCACTACATATCATTATTCTATCGTACCTCTATTCACAGGATTATGGCTGATCACTACATATCAGTATTCTATCGTACCTCTATTCAAAGGATTATGGCTGATCACTACATATCAACATTCTATCGTACCTCTATTCAGAGGATTATGGCTGATCACTACATATCAACATTCTATCGTACCTCTATTCAGAGGATTTTGGCTGATCACTACATATCAGCATTCTATCGTAACTCTATTCAGAGGATTGTGGCTGATCACTACATATCAACATTCTATCGTACCTCTATTCAGAGGATTATGGCTGATCACTACATATCAACATTCTATCGTACCTCTATTCACAGGATTATGGCTGATCACTACATATCAGCATTCTATCGTAACTCTATTCAAAGGATTGTGGCTGATCACTACATATCAACATTCTATCGTAACTCTATTCAGAGGATTGTGGCTGATCACTACATATCAGCATTCTATCGTACCTCTGTTCACAGGATTATGGCTGATCACTACATATCAGTATTCTATCGTACCTCTATTCACAGGATTATGGCTGATCACTACATATCAGTATTCTATCGTACCTCTATTCAGAGGATTATGGCTGAGCAGTACATATCAGCATTCTATCGTACCTCTATTCAAAGGATTGTGGCTGAACAGTACATATCAGCATTCTATCGTACCTCTATTCAAAGGATTGTGGCTGATCACTACATATCAGCATTCTATCGTACCTCTATTCAGAGGATTGTGGCTGAGCACTACATATCAGCATTCTATCGTAACTCTATTCACAGGATTATGGCTGATCACTACATATCAGCATTCTATCGTAACTCTATTCAGAGGATTATGGCTGATCACTACATATCAGCATTCTATCGTACCTCTATTCAAAGGATTATGGCTGATCACTACATATCAGCATTCTATCGTGACTCTATTCAGAGGATTATGGCTGATCACTACATATCAGCATTCTATCGTACCTCTATTCAAAGGATTATGGCTGATCACTACATATCAGCATTCTATCGTACCTCTATTCAGAGGATTATGGCTGATCACTACATATCAGCATTCTATCGTACCTCTATTCAGAGGATTATGGCTGAGCAGTACATATCAGCATTCTATCGTACCTCTATTCAGAGGATTATGGCTGATCACTACATATCAGCATTCTATCGTACCTCTATTCAGAGGATTATGGCTGAGCAGTACATATCAGCATTCTATCGTACCTCTATTCAGAGGATTATGGCTGAGCAGTACACATCAGCATTCTATCGTACCTCTATTCAGAGGATTGTGGCTGATCACTACATATCAGCATTCTATCGTACCTCTATTCAGAGGATTGTGGCTGATCACTACATATCAGCATTCTATCGTGACTCTATTCACAGGATTATGGCTGAGCAGTGCATATCAGCATTCTATCGTACCTCTATTCAGAGGATTCGAACAACCA
>JAPXFY010000694.1:2500-5000 GCA_030674185.1 Monoplex corrugatus | reverse complement strand
ATCCGCCGTAGCCGAGTGGCTGGCGTCATTAGGACAGCCGCTGTAGACAAGTGGCTGACGTCATTAGGACAGTCGCCGTAGTCGAGTGGCTGACGTCATTAGGACAGCCGCCGTAGTCAAGTGACTGACGTCATTAGGACAGCCGCCGTAGTCAAGTGGCTGACGTCATTATGACAACCACCGTAGTCAAGTGGCTGACGTCATTACGACAGCTGCTGTAGTCAAGTGGCTGACGTCATTATGACAGCTGCTATAGACAAGTGGCTGACGTCATTAGGACATCCGCCGTAGTCGAGTGGCTGACGTCATTAGGACAGCCGCTGTAGACAAGTGGCTGACGTCATTATGACAGCCGCCGTAGTCAAGTGACTGACGTCATTAGGACAGCCGCCGTAGTCAAGTGGCTGACGTCATAGGACAGCCGCCGTAGTCGAGTGGCTGATGTCATTATGACAGCTGCTGTAGTCAAGTGGCTGACGTCATTATGACAGCAGTCGTAACCAAGTGGCTGACGTCATTAGGACAGCCGCCGTAGTCAAGTGGCTGACGTCATTACGACAGCCGCCTTAGTCAAGTGGCTGACGTCAAATTTTAGTTCTAATCGGAAGGTCTGGGGTTTGATCCTATATAGATACCTCCCACCTTGTGGGTGAAAGGTACAGATTTTCCTGATCTTCCAGACCAAAATGTGTGCACACTGGTACTAGCTAAACCCATAGATAAAGAAAGAGTGCTATGTCTGTGGCTTAACCCTTTGACACCTGCATCCTGTCCACCAGCATTGTCAACCATGCTAGCAAAGCAAAAACTTAACCCTTTGACTCCTTCACCCTATCCACCAGCTTCCTGCAGGAAGCTGGTGGATAGGGTGAGGGAGTCAAAAGGTTGAGTTTTTGCAGTTGGTGGACAGGGTGCGGGAGTCAAAGGGTTAAACAGCAATAAGAATAAGAATAAATTTCCTTGACTACTAGAAATCTGGTTTGGCGTGGTGATAGAGTGCCTGTCCTCTAGTTTGGATTGTTTGGGTTTGAGTCTGATTATTTTGTTGGTTGGCTGGTTGGTTGGTTCGTTCGTTCGTTCGTTAGCTGGTTGGTTGGTTGGGTGGGTGGGTGGGTGGGTGGATGGTTAGTTGGTCGGTTGGTTGGTTGGTTGGTTGGTTGGTTGGTTGGTTGGTTGACTGGTTGGTTGGTTGGTGGTTGGCTGGTTGGTTGGTTGGTTGGTTGACTGGTTGGTTGGTTGGTTGGTTGGTTGGCTGGTTGGTTAGTTGGCTGGCTGGTTGGCTGGTTGGCCGATCGATTGGTCGGCTGCTTGGTTGGTTGGTTGGTTGGTTGTTTGGTTGGTTGGTTGGTTGGTTGGTTGGTTGGTTGGTTGGTTGGTTGGTTGGTTGGCTGGCTGGCTGGCTGGCTGGCTGGCTGGCTGGTTGCCTGCTTGCTTGGCTTTTTTTTTTCTACCCCATCTTTTGCATTGCTTCATCGGCATTAGTTCCACGTCGGTCATCCCGGTTCTTCGGCACCACCACCAAACCTGAGTTCACTCGCAGAAATCCCGGTGCCAGGAATTTGGAGTTCAGAGTTTGTTCAAGAGGGATTCATCACACTCGGACAATTCCATACGTGCTCCACCCAGGAAATCCATAGGCGCCAACGAAGTGAAACCACCGCAGGGTCATCCATCAAAGAAGATACTGCACTCCATGGCAGCCAGCGATGTCAAACCACTGTAGGGTGACCAACCAAAGAAGATTCTGCACTGCTACTGGGTCACTTCGGAAGCGAATTTAACAGTGCCAGCAGTGGATATGCTGGTGTGCCCTAGCTTTCTTGAAAGTTTGGGAAGGTAAAGCTGCAGTCGCCAACAAAAGTTGAGTTCCCTACCACCTCTCTCCCCTTCGACAGTCAGGATCATGGGACAATTTTTATTTTGAATTTCACGAGCATAAGACACGTGTACATTTTCCACATTTGGCCTAAGGAAATGAGACGTGCGGAAGTAATTTCAGTTCATTTAGGCATATATATTCTATATTCTATATATTCTAAATTTAGGTATGTGTATTCTATATATACCTTCTACAAATCTGCCAGCAATTATTTGTCAGATTTCTTGAGCCTGTAAAAAAAAAGTCTGTCTGCTGACAAGATGTTGAAATAGGGAAGGAAAGAGAGGGCGAGGGGGGTCAGGACCTATGAAACATTAACCCATCAGAATGATGGAAGTATTCAGCTGGGCGGTGCTCCCCGGGGGCTCTTTTAGTATAAATAGTATCCCACCTTCTGGGAATTCTGTGCTAGAAGTTTCCTCTTTTTTCTGTCACTCTCATTGTGTCTTTCTTCCTCCTCTGCTTTCTGTCATTTCTTCCTGTCATTTTCTACCTTGCTGGCCCATTGGTCTGTATGTGTTCGATAAAGTCTTACGTACTTTCTCTTAGGATTGAAAACTGGGTACATGTATCAAGTGCATTTTTGGCTGCGGGGAGATGAGATATACGGAAGCAATTTAA
>JAPXFY010006942.1:0-11755 GCA_030674185.1 Monoplex corrugatus | reverse complement strand
CCTTTAAAAAGATTACTGCAAAAGAAAATCTGCGGGCCCCTGGTGGTCTGTGTTTTAGGTTCATAATTCAATGTTTCCTAAGCATTCCACCCAAATTGCCAGTGATTATCTTTTAGATCCTCACGCTTGTGTAAATCCCTATGAAACTGGCAAGGCCTTAAACTGGGAAGGGGATGGAGAATGAGACCTATGAAACACTAACTGACACCACCAAAATGACTAAAGCATTAAGATAGGCAATTTCAGTTTCTAAAGATGATGTCTCCTTGAATGAAAATATGCACTGACACCACTCGTGCCATGAGATGAAGAAGGTCCAAACTAATTGTGGCACAAGCCTTAAGCCTACACATAAACATTTGAGTTGACCAGATCCTGTGATTCTACCTACCAAATGAGTTTTGTAGGTAGTGAATAGGCCAGTTTGAAAAAAAAAGGTTGCACTCTGAGACTGAACTCAAGGCATAATGTCTAACAATTCAACAGAAACTGTGGCCAGCTTTGACCGTCAAACAGAGCAGAGACATCATCTTGAGAAATTGAAACTGAAACTAAATGATATTAAGGTGGGCACATATCACCCAGTTGTCAGAACTGAACTTGTGTCATCTGATTTTATAACAATTCTCTTTTGTCCAGCAGACTTTATGTTGTTTAATGCTTTAACTGCTAGAGAAACCTTCCTCTCAGTTGTCTTTGAGTGTTATTTAGACATTTTCTCTTTTAATGATAGTGATAAGAGTATGTACTTTGGTGGATTAAAAATCACTAAGGATGCAAGGAATCTGGGTTGAATTCACAGTTGAACAGGGATTTTTTTCTCAGCCTCAGAGTGCTGATCCCGATGTCTGTCTTTCACATAAGACGATAAGTCAAGATTCTAAATGCAGTATGCACTTAGGAGACATTTGAGATCTTATGCAATCAAAATTTGTCCAAAACAATTTTGTAAGTGGATTTTTCTATAAAAATTTTATTAGGAACAAAGCTTTCTCCAGGTACAGTGGCCTGCATTTTACATACACACACACTCACAAACCAACAGTGTGACAATAGAATCCAATCAATGAAAAACAGTTGTTCATTGCCTGATATTTATCTATCTATTCATTTATTTATCTATTTATTTATTCATTCATATATCTATTTAGCATTTTGATATTCTTGGATTTTCTTGCATAGTGTTTAGCCATATTGCCGCTGCACAGTCTGAATTCATTTGTCTTCAGTGGACATGCATTCTGGTTTCTTGGTCCCAAAATCTATGGTCACTGACATGATTCACAAGACCTTTAAGGTACACACTTGCTGTTGTATGTGCATATGTACATGAATGGTGGCTAGTTACTAACAAGCCTGCATTAACCTGTGAAATCAGAAAAATCTTTATCCTGAACCTACTGGGCAGGTGGAACTTATACAGGGTTGAACCCACACCTTCCAATTTGAAGTTGATGTCTTACCCTCAGACTACCACACCAGTCTACTCTCAAGCATTTGACTGCCATTATCATCATGTAACAGTGTTAGATGAAGTATTAGACACAAGCATTACAATTTACATCACAGATTTATTGAATGTTGGATGCAAACATCTTACTTCACACAAACATTTTTTACCTTATGCTTCACACCTGCTTTCTCTTATACACCCCACCCCTTTCTTTTCTTTTATGATAGATTCATATTGGCATGTTCTACATATTTTACTCCCATCTGTATGATTTTGTGTATAAGTCAAAATACTATATAATCTGGCACCAAAACATTCTAATCTCTGGCCTGATCCAAGATTTTCTTATGTCGCATCATGCCATTCCGCATGAAGGTCACTGACGACTGATGCTGTTTTTGTTTATGGAACGGCACTGCCACCTGCTTAATCAGAATGATGCAGCGAAATTTATCAACCATTTGTGCATAAGTCCTTCGATCTTGTTCGCAAAGTGCACTTACCTTTTCAGTCAAGCAGAAATTTCAACGGAAAACGAATCGGTACGGTTCTCGGCGATATGAAGCGCTTTCGACGATGCTTTCGCTATTTAGCTCGTGACTACGTAACCACTTCGTTTCGTTTATGTTATGGGGGGGAAGGTCACGCATTATGTCACGTTGTCTGATTGGATGGTGAGGCCAGTGATGGTTATTCTTGGCTAAGATTGTTCCCCGCCCACTTTCAAGTGAAGACGCTCTGTCGACATGACCGGGTGGTGGTGTCCGCAACTGTGACGTCTGGCACCGGGGGTGTTACGTATTAGCGTGTTGCGTCGGGTTCATGTGGTGCTGTGTGGGGAGGGGGGGGGGGGGCGGACAGGATCCGAAAACGGGGAAGGAGATGGTAGTGAGGCTAGAAAACATTAGCTACGTGTAGGGGGAGGGTGGGGAGTTGACGACATTCCGTTCGCATTGAAATGACATTGAGAGAGACAGCGACAGAGAGGACAATGAGAGAGAAAGAGAGAGCCGTCGGGATTGTGGACTTTGGAGTTTAACAACAGCAATAATGATGACGCGACGATGATGATACTACTATACTACTACTACTTTTATTGCTTTTATTCTTTCTCCCCATTTATAGCCGTGTGCGTGTGTGTTGTGTGCGTGCGTGCGTGTGTGTTGCGTGCGTGTGTGTCTGTTTCAGCGCTTAGATTTGATTTTATCAAGATTTTGCGCTATATAAATAAAATATTGTATTGTATTGTACTACTACTACTATACTGCTACTAACAACAATAATAATATTATAGTAATAATGAAGATTTAAGTAGGGTAACGGAAAAAACAAAAACAAAACAAAAAACTGAAAGCAAGCGAGCTCCTAAGCACTTCAGCTGCACTCTACAGAAAATAATCAGCTTCTGCACATAGACACAAGTCATATCAGTATCATTGACATACAACGAGAAAGAAAAACAACAACACCGTACGTGTACGATACGAGGACATATACCACCACCATCAGCAACAACAACAACAAAACAACAACACACATACGCACATACTGTGACACGCAACACACGCGTGCGCAGATACGCAGGTAGCCTACGCATGTACACACACACACACACTCTCTCTCTCTCTCTCTCTCTCTCTCTCTCTCAGACACACACACTACACACACACCTACACATTACACTAGTCGCAAACACACACACTCAAAACAAACACACCTACACACACACACACACACGCACGCACACGCACGCCACACACATACACACACACATTCACAAATATACACACATACACACACATACACACGTAAACACAAACACACGTACACACCACACACACACACACACACACACACTAGTCGCAGACACGCACTCTCAAAAAACACACACACACCTACACCACACACACACACACACACGTCACAAACACACACTGTCGAACACACACACACACACACACACTAGTCACAGACACACACCTCACACACACACACACACACACACACAACACACACACATCACAAAACAAAACACTGTCAACACACACACACACACACATGCACACACACACCGGCGCATACACCACGCCCGCGCGCGCACACAACAGCAAAATACTCACATTGGTACGCACGAGCACCCACACACACGCGCGCGAGCGCGCGCGAACACACACACACACACACACAACACACACCACACACACACACACACACAACACACACACACACACACACACACACACACACACACGTCGCAGACACACACTCTGAAACACTCACACACATACACCTATACACATGGCGGCAAACAAATGTATCGATGACACACAAACTCTCCTATTAAGAAAACGTGCGAAAAGAATGCTGACGAATGTAGAGGCACAAGTAGATCTAACCTTTTCTTGTGAACACAACAAACACACGAAATCGATGCGAAAAGGAAGGCAAAGGGGAATATGGGCCAAAAATGTAGATACAAGATTAATAACCAGATACATGTAACGAAGCAGAACATATGAAACAAACGCGTATTTGATTAGGAGAAAATAAAATGAAATGAAATAAAACAAGGCAAGACAAGGGAAGGCACGAAAAAACAAGACAAGACAAGACAGACAAGAAAGGCGCATATTTTCCGCCAACTGGTCTTTAACAAGCGTAAACAAAAGACAAAGAGTACACGCACAAAACTTAATAGGGCCCCATGGGGGCCGGGAAATTTAATTTTTTTTTTTAATCCCGATGATAAATTGATGTCGATGGGGGATGAAAATTTATGATGCTATGGATTTTCCACATAGGTTTTGAAAAAGGGGGTTTTGACAGGGCTGTTTTTTCTACGCTTACTGTCATAAAATTATCCTTGGGGTTTTCCAAACCGGGGCCCGAGGGGATACAAAACACCTCCCCATTTGCTGGTCAGTAGATTTGGGGAAAGCCCCCTCAGTGACGCACCCGGGTGAAGGGATGAGACTCAAAACCTGGGGTGGTCCCGGGTTTCCCCCAAAATGGGGCCATACTAGGGCCCCGGACTCTGGATAGGACCCCGGTTTAGAGGGGGAAAAAATCCCACAATGATTTTTGAAGGGACTGATAGGGATTCGAAACCCCCCAACCCTTTTCAGTCGGTACCCGGGTTGCGTTAAAAAACTACACCACCGGCGACGGGTTTTAAAAAATTTGGTTTTCAGCCCCCAGTGGTTTCATGTTTGGGTCCTAATCTAAGGGGCCTTGTTTAAATCAGTCCCCCAGGTAAACTGCTGTAGGGTTTGGGAAACCAAAAGGGGGAATTTCAGACAGAAAAAAGGACAGTAAAAAAAAAAGAAAAAAAGGGAAAGGAAAGAAAAAAACCCAAACAAACAAACAAAACAACCGATGGGGGGGGGAAAAAAAAGGCCCAATTGGGCCAGAAGGGAAACAGTAAAACCCATTTTCAGGGCCCCAGGCTTTGGGCCCACAAACCCAAACCCGGCTGGAGAAATTTGGGGATGAACATTTCTTTTATTTGCGGCACCCTTAATGATTTGTCACAAGGTAAAAGGGGGAAAAAGGGGCATAAGAAAAAGAGATTAAACTAGTCAGTTTTGAAAGATGGCCTATTAGCTAGTTGGGAGTTAGAAAATTTAAAGGTTTTTTCGCATTTTTTCTCTTTTCTCTTTTCTCTGGGCTGTTGTCTCTGTCTTCTTCTTTTTGTTTTCTCTCTCTCTGTCTCTCTCTTTCTTTTCTCTCTCTTTCTCTCTCTCTCCCCTCTCTCTCTCTCTTTTCTCTCTCTCTCTCCCCCTATTTCACGTACATTTTACACCCAAATTTTTTATCGGGTTTTTAACATTTAAGGAAAATCCTCATTGATGTCAAATTTGGGTTTATATCACTGCTGGGCCATTTTTTATTTAAAACCCGGGTTTAGGGGATTCTTTTTTCTTTTTTTTTTTTTTCGGGGTTTTTTGTTGTTGTTGTTGTTGTTTTTTTGTTAAAACACTTTGTAAGGAAAATTTCCCCCGGGCGGTTTTTCGGAGAATATGGCTATGGTAATAGGAATCATAGCTAGTGTTTTCTTCAAAGGTTTCCGATTCATTCCACGTATGTTTTGATCAGACAGTTTATTCATCATCATCATCATCATATTCATCATCATCATTGTTTGAAATCACTATCAATGTTGGTGTTGTCGTTGATGCTTGTACTTGTTTTTGTTTGTTTGTTTGTTTCGACACTTTACTGACACAGACTTCTTGTGCATTCCGATGCATTTAGTAAAAAAAATGATCGTTGGTTAAATGTGCTAGACACGTGTGAGGTTGGTTAAATGTGCTAGACACGTGTGAGGTTGGTTAAATGTGCTAGACACGTGTGAGGTTGGTTAACTGTGCTAGACACGTGTGAGGTTGGTTAAATGTGCTGGACCGTGTGGGTTTGGGTTTAAAATGTGCTAAAACGTGTGGGGTTTAAAAAAAAAGTTAGGAGGAAAAAAAAAAAAGGAAAACAAAAAGAAACAACAGAAAAAAAAAGAAAACAAAGCGCTGTGTTAGTGGTTTGGTGGTTTTAAGACCTTCTGGCTTTTTGTGAGTCAATTTTATGTATTATTTGTCTTTGTTTTTTTGATGACACATTTATCTGTTTGCTTTGTATACGTAGATCTGTTTGTTTATTTTGCATATTTACGTTATTTTGTATGAGTGTGCGTGTTTTTTCCTAGATCTAGGTACGCACAGGCTTTTAAACTCAGTGACATGAAAACAATTTCAGTTTCTGTTTTCAGCTTAGGACTTCGTTACCGCGCTGGGGAATGAATTTCATAATGTATGCACTAACGCTGCAGTTGCCATGTGAGAGAAGGCTCCTAAAATGACTTCATTTGCACCACGACTCACGATGTAGACTACATCGAGCATGCATTTTACACTTGTCCAAAAGTAAGACCCTTTTGGAAGAATGTTAAACAATACGTATGAACACATCAAAATAACATAATGCTATGAATGGGGAAAAAAATAGTACTTTTCGGTATTAAAAAAAAGGAAATAATCCCGGACATAAAGAGGAACAAGATCAGTAACATATTACTGGTAGCTAGACTATCTGTCTCCAAATTCAAATATGGCAAATGCAAAAATCTAGATCTTATTTTGAAACTGAACTACGATAAGAAACTATGAACAAAAGAGCAAAATGCACCGTTAATTTAACCTAGCCACTCAATGATGAATACGAACTCTGGTATGGATACAAAGTCATAGTAGACCAGTCCCGACATACAGTTACAAATATGAAACAGTGATGATTGTTTTGTTGTCCACCCAGTTGACTGACAAGTAGATATGTTATGCTATGAACATACATCTAAAGTACTACTGTTTGCTGTCACTAAATAATATGTAATATCATTGTGCCTTCTAACAAGAGGAAAAAAATAGAGAGCATAGACTCAAAAACAAATAAAGAAACAAATATAACACAACAAACAACAAACAAAACAAACAAACAAACAAACAAAAAGGACCTCGAGGTTAATGATCGTTCCCACCCTGACAGCCTGATCTTCAAACCGCATGATCATACATATTTCTTGCGTAGCACCAGGTAAAACGTTGATTATCATTGATATCCAGAACTGACACAAAATAAATCTACAGTTAAAAGATAGTAAACTGAAGCCATGCCGAAGGCACCAAGAACAAACTTGCCTCTATCACACTGATACCATCCAGCTAGGTGATAACGTCATCCTTCTCTCTGATTCTGTCAAGTACCTGGCTGTGACCTTGGACAACACTTTTTGTATGCAGAAGTTTCCAGCGCAGACCTGCAAATCGTGCTACTCTCAGATTCTGCGCATTGGCTACATTACGAAGGCATCTTTCAACTAAGGCTGCATCTAGTTTGTGACATCTCTTGTTTTGTCTTGATTACTGTAACGCTCTCCTTTCTGGACTACCACCTTTTCTCACTTCTATCTGCAACGCATACAAAAACTCAGCTGCTCGTCTTGCCGTCAGAAAGAAAAAGTTTGATTATGTTAATCCTCTCTTCGCTCTCTTCACTAGTTGCCTGTTTTGAACAGAACTGAACATAGCTGAGTATCTTGTTACAAATCTATTCAACGGTGTGCTCCATCATACCTTTGTGACAACATCTATATTTATTACACCAACTTGCACCTTTCGCTCAGCTTCAGATACTCTTTCCTTCAGGTCCCTAGATTTAAATATCAGATGTCGACCAGAGTTTTTTCTGCTGTTTCGGGACACATCTGCCTGGAATAACTTTCATTTCTCCCTTCAATTTAAAAACCAACCTCATTTCCCGACAATGAATGCGGGCCTCAGTGGCTCAGTTGGTTAAATGTCGGATTCACTGCTAATGGTTGTGGGTTCGAATTCTGGGCTGCGCTACATCAAAACTGGCCTTCTCACTGTCACATCTTAACATCGTTGTTGTTCTGGTGATGTCGGTATAGGATTAGATAAGTCCCTCCCCCTTTCCCCCATTCCCTGGGATGATTTTCCACGTCGGCCATATCACCTGAGGTGGGTACCAATGCAAAAACTAAACCAAACCAAACCAAAGCGACAATGAATTTTGCAATAGCCTCTTTCCATCAGTGGTGTGTGTGTGTGTGTGTGTGTGTGTGTGTGTGTGTGTGGTGTGTGCGTGTGTGCGTGCGTGGTGCGTGCTGTGTGTGTGTGTGTGTGTGTGTGTGTGTGTGTGCGTGCGTGCGTGTGTGTGTGTGTGTGTGTGTGTGTGTGTTTCGTGTGTTGAAAGATGGTCTGCATCGATCCCATGCGTGGGTCTGGTGCATTGGTACGCTTAGATTTGAATCTTCAAGATTTGGATGTCTATTAAATACTGTAATTATTATTACTGTAGTTATTAAAATGTACTGAGAGGTCAAATGTGTCTGTACCTGTTACTGTGTTGTAAACTCCTCGTCTCTCAGGGTGCATGATGACTTTCAATAAGAGTTTGGAGTCCAGTGGCAGTCATCACGTTTATTTCCCCGTCGGTACACTAAATGTTTGCCAACGGGTTGGGCACATTGAAAACACATATTCTCGCCCCAGTCGCCGAAGCTACGTAAACAACTTCTGTTAACGCCTATCGGTGTGGATGCAAGTGTTTTCCATCCAAAATATCCTGACTAACAACTCCGCCGCCCCCCACAAGCCCCCAGAAGCAATAGCACTGGCAAACCGGTCTGGTTACATGTATCTCATCACACTGGCAACGGTGGTCAGCCAGAGCGCTAGCCATCCCAAAAATAAATACATTCATTTTCATTTTATTTTACATTCCTTCCTTTTAGAATCATCACAAACTTGTTCACATAGAATGAGTTAAAAAAAAAAAAAGATGTTTTTTTTGTGTATGTAGATCGAATAGGACTGTCTACAGAAATGAAAAAAATGGCTTTGAATAATTTGTTGGGGGTGCAAAAATTGTATCACCCTTTGCTGTAAAAGCAGACGAAACCAAAAGTAGGCTGGGATGGGGAGCCAAATTGTACTAAGGAATTTTAAATAAAAGCATTTCTAAATTAATCATGACCTTTTTGATTTGCATTGGCTAAAACATTTACAATCTTCCGAAGCAATATGTTGAAACGGAGAGGTTTAGATATTGTAATATTGTTGTGTTATGCTGTTTTCAACGAAATATACCGAAACATCAAACTGGTTAGTAAAATGGATGGATGGAACACCTGGTGTACTGGGATTTTCTTAAAAAGTCAAGACCTTGCCAGGTATAAGGGTTTTTTTGGGAGGTCAGGGAGTGTGCCCGATGATTTTTTGGCAGATTTGGGTAGAGCGCATTGTTATTGTTATTGTTGTTTTTAAAGCCCAGTGACTGGTTTGAACCATATCAGGGCTATTAACCAGTTCAAAAAAATACACAATACTTCAACAGGAAAAAAGGAAAAGAAAACGAAGCACACATTTTTGAATGCATTCGGCACATAATCTAAGGAGATGTCCCTGGCGTTGACCATTCTGTCCAATTTATTCAAGGGGATTTAAAAAACACCCTGAATACAAATTTTAAAAAACAAGTAAGGACACTAACACATATATAAAAACGGGCTTAAATTACTTAAATTGCTTCCCCATATCTCATATCCCTAGAGCCAAAAATGTACTTAACACATGTACCCAATTATCAATTTCCCAAGAAAAAAATACGTCTAAGACTTTATCGAACACATTTCAGGTGAATGGGCTAGCAAGGCAGAAATGATAGGAAGAAATGACAGAAAGCAAAGGAGGAAGAAAGACACCAAAAAGGAACAGAAAAGAGGATATTTTTGCAAGAAATTTCCGAAGATGGGGTACTATTGATATGAAAGGCCCCTGGCATTCCCCGGGGGAGGGTGAGCGCTGTGGATTTTCAAAGTGAGTGTTTCCCCTTTGAACAAACATAAGTAAATGCGAGCTAAGATTTTGCTAGACGAAATTTTGAGATAGTGGAGACCCCAAACGGTGAATTTTTTTATGCTTTGTTGATTTTAAAAAGGGCTTTCGACCGGGTAAGACATGTGAATTTATAACCCAAAAAGAAAGTTAAAAATTAATGGAAAAGTCTCGAAAACGAAATATGCATTTGGGGAACAAAACGCTTTAATGAGATGAAAACGATATAAAAATCTTTCCCAAAACATCAAAAAAGGAGTCAGAAAGGGTGTGTTTTGTCACCCGATCTGTTTCCTTTAAGCGAAAACTATGAGAAACCCAGGGAAGACCCTGGATTAAGGTTGGAGGAAAAATGTAAATAACTTCGATACGCAGTGACAGCGTTAATTACAGGAAAAAAGGGAAAGGGGGTCTACAAAAAATTTGGAATATATAGAAATGAAAGCAAAAAAAAGGGGTTGGAATAAACAAAAGGAAGAGTGAAGTCTGGTGATCAGTAAAAAAACATGAAATCCCTTATGCAAAAAAAACAGCAAACGGCCCCAACCCTTTAGACGGTTGATAATTTAAAAATTTGGGAAAAAGATCATTTCACCAGACGGGAGAGCACATCAAAATAGCCGCAGAAACACCCAAACCAAAACGCATTCAAAAAGTGAAAAGCATTTTACAACAAATGTTAAATTAAATAGGAGGATTTCTAAATGTTATATGAACCAATATGTTTACGGTTGTGAGGACGTGAAATCAACAAGCAAAGAGAAAAGATTGAGGCAGCCGAGATGGGGTTTGTAAGAAAAAATTTTGAGAGTTCCTGGACAGAAAAGAAACAACGAAAAGTCTGTGGAGGAGCACAATAAGATTATTTTAAGGAAGATTGGGAAAAGACAGGAAAAATTTGTAGGCCATTTTTGAGGAGGGGGGTTTGGGACTGGTCACCGGGAAAGGTGGGGGAAAGGAGCACCAGGTGAACATATTGGAGGACTGAGGGTGGCTGGGGGAAGAGAGGGTGGAAGATGTGCTTGCGGCAACAAGAGTAGATGCAGATGGAAGTCCCTGATCGCCCCGAATGGGCAGGACTGATAATGTGATGGTGGAGGGGCCCAAACCCCGGGGTTTTAAAAACCAAAAAATTTGTAATGTGACGTGTTTTTTTTGTTTAGGGTTTTCCAACCCCCCATGAGCGATAGGATATGACTGCCATGAATTTTAAAAAAACAGTATGGGAGTTCATCAAAAAAATTTTTCCCCTGTTGTTTGTTCATTGTTTACGCTCCCCCACGAGTGTAAAACCCAAGGGTAGAGTTGATAAGTTTTGAAGAAGCCATAAAAATTTCCCCCAAAAGGGCTCAGCCCCCCCCGGGGAAAGGGGCAGTTGTGCGGCGACCCCGCCCCAAATTTCCTTGTGAGTGTCCCATGAAAAAAAATTTTTAAAAACCCAAGTCCCCACACTGTGGGTGAAGGGGCAGGATGTCAATGGCATGTTTGCCGTAGCCCTTAAATTGTGTGTGTGTGTGTGTGTGTGGTGTGTGTGTGTTTTTTTTTTTTTTCCTTTTCCCCCCTCTCTTCTGTTTTGTGTGTGTGTTTTTAAGTAGATATTTTTTCCCTCGAAAGGGAGACTTAACGCAAACGAAAGTCGAGTCTGTGGGTGGTGTGGTGGGTGTGTCACGCTTTTTTGTGGATTAGGTAAAAAAATTTTAGGGATAAATTTATATTGTATGATTTTTTATCACGAGTTTTGGGTTTTGGGTTTTTTGTTTGTTTTGTGTTTTTGTTTTTTTGTTTTGTTTTGTTGTTTGAAAGGCGTTTTTAAAACAGGAAAGAGGTTGTCTACATGGTAAACTTTGTTCTGTGTTTAAAAATTCCCCAAAATTATTATTTTTATTTTTTTATTATT
>JAPXFY010006941.1:0-11756 GCA_030674185.1 Monoplex corrugatus | reverse complement strand
TTTGTCACCAGATCTGTTTTCACTGTATAGCGAAAACATCACGAGAAACCTAGAAGAAGACCCTGGATTAAAGATTGGAGGGAAAATGGTAAACAACATTCGGTACGCAGATGACACCGTGCTAATTGCAGAAAATGAAAGGGACCTACAAAACCTTGTGAATATACTAGAAATAGAAAGCAAAGGTAAGGGGTTGGAACTAAACAGCAGGAAGACTGAAGTCATGGTGATCAGTAAAAAACATGAAATCCCCTCATGCAAAATAACAGCAAATGGCACAACCTTGACACAGGTTAATAAGTTCAAATACCTGGGAACGGTCATTTCATCAGACGGCAGATGCACATCGGAAATAGCTAACAGAATCGGCCAAGCCAAAACAGCATTCAAGAAGATGACAAGCATTCTTACCAACAAATGCCTATGAATTAACATCAGAAAGAGAGTCCTTGAATGTTATATAGAACCAATACTGTTGTACAGATGCGAGGCGTGGACAGTCAGCAAGCAAAGCCAGAACAAGATTGAGGCAGCCGAGATGTGGTTCCTCAGAAGAATGTTGAGGGTTCCATGGACAGCAAAGAAAGCAAACGAGACAGTCTTGATGGAGGCAGACACAGGTAGATCATTCATAAGGAAGATTAAGAAAAGACAAACAACATTTATAGGCCATTATATGAGGAAGAGGGATTTGGAGCACCTGGTCACAACGGGAAAGCTAGAGGGAAAGAGAGCACCAGGTAGACTCAGGGAGAGAATGCTGGACGACTTGCAGAGTGGCTGGGGATGAGGAGGGTGGGGGAGATGCTGGAGGCAACAAGAAATAGAGATGGTTGGAAGTCCATGGTCGCCAACGCCTTTCGGCAGGGCACCTGATGATGATGAAACCAATGATGTCACCTCACTGATAAACCAAACCAAAGACATCACCTCATCGATAAACTAAACCAGTGACATCATCTGATTGATAAACCAAACCAACGACATCACCCCATCGATTGACCAAGCCAATAACATCACTTCATCGCTAAAGCAAACCAATAACATCACTTGACCAAGTGAATAACATCACCTCATCGCTAAAAAGCAAACAAATGACATCACTGAACCAAATCAATGACCTCACCTCATCGACAAACCAAACCAAAGACATCACCTCATCGATTAACCAAGCCAATAAATCTCCTCATTGATAAAGCAAACTAATGACATCACCTGATCGACAAACCATCATATCATCGAAATAAAAACAAACCAATGAATCACCTCATTGATAAAACAAACCAATAACATCACCTCATCGATAAATTAAACAAATGACATCACCTCATCGATAAATCAAACCAACGACTTCACCAAATTAAGCCAATGACATTACCTGATTGATAAACCAAGCCAATAACATCACCTCATCGATAAACCAAACCAAACCAATAACGTTACCTCATCGATAAACAAAACAAATGACACCACTTTATCGATAAATCAAACCAACGACTTCATAAATCAAACCAATAACGTCACCTCATTGATAAACCAAACTAATGACATCACCTGATCAAATAAACCATTATCTCATCGATAAACCAAACCATAACGTCACTTCATCGATAAACCAAACCAATGACATCACCTTATCGATAAACCAACACCAGTGAGATCACATCATCGATAAACCAAATCATGACATCACCTCATCGATAAACCAAACCAGTGACATCACCTCATCAATGAACCAGCACAAGTGGCATCACCCCCACTCATCGATGAGTCATGGAGTCTAGTGCCGACGGCCGTTGCTTTTGATCTGAGTGTAGAGACTATCAATGACCCAGGACTCACAGTCTGTGGTATCGTCCTGATACAGCATGGAGGCCCTCACCATGTCTAACGACCTGTCTTCGCAGTTGATGGGCTGCCTCAGGTGCTGCTGCTCCTGCTGGTGCCGAGATCTGCGGGCTCTCACGTCCCCGGGGTCTGATGGCGGTGGCTCGTATACGTTGACCTCCCTGGAATCTGGCATTTTGAAGGGAGACTAGGGTCACTTGGAGGTGGTGGTAGTGGTAGTTGGCTGTTGTGGTGATGATGGTAGTGGTGTTGGTGGTGGTGGTGGTTGGCTGTCATGGTCATGATGATGGTGATGGTTGTGGTTGTGGTGATGATAATAGTGATAGTGGTGGTGATGATGGTGGTGGTGATGATGATAATGGTAGTGGTGGTGATGATGGTGGTGGTGATGATGACAGTGGTAGTGGTGGTGATGATTGTGGTGGTAGTTGTGATGATGATGGTGGTGGTGGTGATGATGATATTAGTGGTAGTTGTGGTGATGATGGTGGTGGTGATGATGATAGTGGTGATGGTGGTGAGGGTGGTGGTGGTGGTGATGATGGTGGTGGTGTGGTGATGCTGACGGTGGTGGTGGTGGTGGTGATGATGATGGTGGTAGTTGTGATGATGATGGTGGTGATGATGATGATGGTGGTGATGGTGATGATGATGGTGGTGGTGGTGGTGATGATGATAGTGGTGGTGATGATGATGGTGATGATGATGATGGTGGTGGTGATGATGATGATAGTGGTGGTGGTGATGATGGTGGTGGTGGTGGTGGTGGTGATGATAGTGGTGATGATGATGATAGTGGTGGTGATAATGATAGTGGTGGTGATGATGATAGTGGTGGTGATGATAGTGGTGGTGGTGGTGATGATAGTGGTGATGATGATGATAGTGGTAGTGGTGGTGATGATAGTGGTAGTGGTGGTGATGATGGTGGTAGTGGTGGTGATGATGATAGTGGTGATGATGATGATGGTGGTGATGGTGATGATGATGATGGTGGTGGTGATGATGGTGGTGATGATGGTGGTGGTGGTGGTGGTGATGATGATAGTGGTGGTGATGATGATGGTGATGATGATGATGATGATGATGGTGGTGGTGATGATGATGATAGTGGTGGTGGTGATGATGGTGGTAGTGGTGGTGGTGATGATGATAGTGGTAGTGGTGATGATAGTGGTGGTGATAATGATAGTGGTGGTGATGATGATAGTGGTGGTGATGATAGTGGTGGTGGTGGTGGTGATGATAGTGATGATGATGATGATAGTGGTAGTGGTGGTGATGATGGTGGTAGTGGTGGTGATGATGGTGGTAGTGGTGGTGATGATGATAGTGGTGATGATGATGATGGTGGTGGTGGTGATGATGATGGTGGTGATGATGATGGGTGGTGGTGGTGATGATGATGATGGTGGTGGTGATGATGATGGTGGTGGTGTTTACAGGTAGTCAGTGTTTACAGGTAGTCAGTGTTTACAGGTAGTCAGTGTTTACAGGTAGTCAGTGTTTACAGTCAGTGTTTGGTGGAGACGGTTGTAGCGCTGGTACGGATGTGCACAGCTGACATCTTTACATGGTAGTGATAGCAATACTAACGAGAATGAAAATGATAATGATGATGATGATAATTGTGATGATGATGTGATGATGATGATGATGATGATGATGATGATGATGATGATGATGATAAATAATAGCAATGATAATCATGGTGGGGTGTGTTTGTGTGTTAACAGTATGTAATATGATTGTGTGTGTGTGTGTGTGTGTGTATGTAATAATAATGATAATCATGATGATGTGTGAGTATGCGTGTGTGTGCGGGCACGCGAGCTTGTTGTGAATAATAGCACGCGCGCGCACACACGCATGCACACACACCCACTCTCACACACACACACACAACACACACACACACACACACACACACACACACACACACACACACACACACACACACACACGCGCTTGCTTGCTTGCTCTTCTCTCTTACTGACTCGCGCGCACGCACGCACGCACGTACGCACGCGCGCGCACACACACACACACACACACACACACACACACACACACACACACACTGTCACACTGTCACACGTTATCATTATTATAAAAATTATTAACAATAATAATAAGGGAGGTTTCTAGACAGATTCGAATCCCGAACTTTCCAACTCTAAGGCCTGTGACTAAAAACCGCTCGGCCTCGAAAAAAAAATTATCGTATTCCCCATGACGTTTGCGGAATAGTAGAACGGGGCACTAAGACCAAATATAATTACAGCTTTATAGGGACACTCTAACCTCTTTTGACGTGCCCCACCCCCACCCCCACCCCACCTCCGCTGTACCTCTCCCGTCCCTTTGTATTGTCAAATGAAAGACATGAAGCTAATCCTTTGCCTCCCGTACCCTATCCATATTTGTGAATATACTAGAAATAGAAAGCAAAGGTAAGGGGTTGTACCCTATCCATATTTGTGAATATACTAGAAATAGAAAGCAAAGGTAAGGGGTTGGGACTAAACAGCAAGAAGACTGAAGTCATGGTGATCAGTAAAAAACACGAAATCCCCTCATGCAAAATAAAGCAAACGGCACAACCTTGAGACAGGTTGATAAGTTTAAATATCTGGGAACGATCATTTTACAAGTCGGCAAATGCACATCGGAAATAGTCAGCAGAATAGGCCAAGCCAAAACAGCATTCAAGAAGATGACAAGCATTTTTACCAACAAATGCCTATCAGTTAACATCAGGAAGAGAGTTCTTGAATGTTATAAAGAACCAATACTGTTATACGGTTGTGAGGCGTGGACAGTCACAAAGCAAAACCAGAACAAGATTGAGGCAGCTGAGATGTGTCTTCTAAGAAGAATGTTGAAAGTTCCATGGCCAGTAAAGAAAACAAACGAGACAATCTTGATGGAGGCAGACACAAGAAGACCATTGATAAGGAAGACTAGGAAAAGATGGGCAACATTTATAGGCCATTTATGAGGAAAGGGGAATTAAAGCACCTGGTCACAACAGGAAAGCTGGAGGGAAAGAGAGCACCAAGTAGACCCAGCGAGAAAATATTGGACGAACTTGCAGAGTGGCTGAAGTAGTCAGCTGTGTTTTTTAAATCCCCTGTGCGATAAATTGGACGGAGTGGTCACGCCTGGGGCATGCCTTTAGACTTTCCTGTTGGAAGTTTTTATGTTTGGAAGTGGTTATAGCCCTGATATGGCTCTACACTGTCGGCTGGGCTTTAAATAATAACAATCCCAGACATGCAGCTAACCCTTTGACTCTCACACCCTATCCACCCATGCAAAAACGTAACCCTCTGACTCCCTCACACTATCCACAGCTTCCTTGCAGGAAGCTGGTGGATAGGTGAGGGAGTCAAAGGGTTAATTTTTTGCTTTAACAGCATGGTTGACAATGCCGAGTGTTATAGTGGATGTAAGGTGAAGGAGTCAAAGGGTTAAAAGATTTTTGCTTTGCTAGTGTGGTTGATAATGTAGGGTGCTGGTGGGTATGGTGAGGGAGTTGAAGGGTTAAGTGTTTGCTTTTCCTTTGCTAGCTTAGTTGACATTGCACGCTTTGTGGACACAGTGCAGGGGCCAAAGGATTACGTGCTGAGCATAAGGTACATATGAAACACGATGTATGTTACTACTCACGCACAACACTCACCGCAGTCCTGTCTTCATGACATTTCTATGGTGTCCACTTTCCTGGATGGGTTTTTATCATCTTCAGATAACATCCGATCCCATTCACGCGCGCGTGCGCGCGCGTGCACACACACACACACACACACACACACACACACACACACACACACACATACACGCACACACGCACGCACGCGCGCGCACTCGCACACACACACACACACACAACACACCACTCAATCAGTCAGTCTCTCTCTCTCTCTCTCACGCATGCACATACAAACGAACACACACGCACATACCTGCACACATATACACACGCACTCGCACACACACACACCTTCTCTCTCTCTCTCTCTTCTCTCTCTCTCTCTCTCACGCACATACAAACGAACACACACGCACATACATGCACACACACACACACACACACACACACGAACGCACTCGTACACACACACACACACACACACACACACACACACACACACACATACACACACACACACTCTCTCTCTCTCTCTCTCACTCTCCTCTCTCTCTCTCTCTCCTCCTTCCGGTATAAATTTCAGTTTCTCAAGATTCATGTCTCCACATTAGGAATGATAAATATCCAGATTGACTGGCACCAATGGTATCATGTGAAGGTATCGTGTCATGGCTGTAGTTCTTGCTTGCCAGGTTTGGGGATTTTACACACATGCTCACACACACGCACGCAGAGAAACACACGAAGTTATGGGGTCACAGTGGGGTGTAGCCTATAGACCTACAGCACACAGTTGTAGATCAGTGGGTGTGAGAAATCCAACACAAGTGTCACTGCCTGCGTTCAAGCAAGCAGGAACCAGAAGAAAACACGATAAAGAATCAGAACGCGTATTTAATACATGGGGGGGGGGGGGGGGGGGGGGGGTGGCAAAAGTAGGTATACAGTAAGTATCAGATCATTATTATAATGTTTAATTCCGCTCTCGATTAGAGGAGTGTGTGAATACTGACGGCAAGCAGTTTGAGTATCTGAGGGATTAAGGCTGTGCTTGTTATTACATGTATATGCAATATTCATTTGTTTTTTATAGTGAATGCAATTAGTATTGTACGTGTTTTCTTTTTCATAACTGTATACTATTTTTGCCCCCCCCCCCCCCCCCCTTCCGTACAACCAGACAAGACAGGCGCTAATTTTCGTCCAGCTGGCCTTTGTCAAGCGTAAACGTAAGATCACAAATGAATAAACACCAAATACAAAAATTAGGAGAAAAAGACTGAAACTTCCCTGCTGCTTGGTCCAGTGGGAGAAAATGAGAAAAATGGTCAAGTGAATGTAGCCTGTTTACCTACTACACAAAGCTATAGGGTCACAATGTGCAGCCTATTCACCTACTGCACACACCTATAGGATCACAATTGATATAGCCTATTCACCTACTGCACAAAGCTATAAGGTCACATTGAGTGTAGCCTATTCACCTACTGCACAAAGCTGTAGGATCTGGGTGTAGCCCATTTACCTACTACACAAAGCCATAAGGTCACAATGGATGTAGCCTATTTACACACAAAGCTGTAGGGTCAGTGGGTGTAGCCTATTCACCTACTGCACAAAGCTTAGCTATAGGGTCACAATGGATGCAGCCTATTTACACAAAGCTGTAGGGCCTGGGTGTAGCCTATTCACCTACTGAACAAAGCTATAGGGTCACAATGGATGTAGCCTATCTACACAAAACTGTAGGTCTGGGTGTAGCCTATTCACCTACTGCACAAAGCTATAGGATCACATTGGATGTACCCTATTTACCTACTGCACAAAGCTATAGGGTCACAATGGATGTAGCCTATTTACACAAAACTGTAGGGTATGGGTGTAGCCCATTCACCTACTACACAAAGCTATAGGGTCACAATGGATGTAGTCTATTTACACACAAAGCTAGAGGACACAGTGGGTGTAGCCTATTCACCTACTACACAAAGCTACAGGTCACACTGGATGTAGCCTATTTCACACAAAGCTATAGGGACACAGCAGGTGTAGCCTATTAACCTACTACACAAAGTTACAGGGCACAGTGGGTGTAACCTATTCACCTACTACACAAAGCTATAGGGTCACAATGGATGTAGCCTATTTACACACAAAGCTGTAGGATAAGTACGTGTGGCCTATTTACCGACTTCACAAAGCTAAAACGCTGACATGCACCAACATTCGGTCAGTGTCGTTAAGCTTTTTCACCTCGACGCTCGGTTCCTCTTGAACTAGCTGGTGTGGTTTACACAGAGGAAGAATATACATTAACCCTTTGTCTACCTGTCCGTAGAGTATGCCACGCTGTTACCTATGATAGCAAAGCAAAAAACTTACCTTTCGATTCCCTCAGACAATCCCACAAAAACGGTCTGCTCTGTCAGTGCCAGCATGAAGCTGTAAGCCGCGGTAAATTTTAGTGTCTGTGGTTCTTCATCATTTATGTCTGACGCATCATAGCTGTACGATTTTTTATAAACCAACAGAAAGTTCTCTGTCTGAAGTTTACAATGAGTACAACACACCGGAGAAAGGAGAAAGTAATCTGCACTTAAGAAGTGTTTACATTCACGCCATGCTACAGACTTTTCAAAAGGCTCGTGCTCCGACAACGAATAAACCTTCAACTTTCATACATGCTGTGTGATGCGTAGAAAATATTCTGACCATTCATAATTTGCATTTTTAAAAGTTCAGTCAAGCCACTACTGGTATCGTCATCATCAGGTGCCTTGTTGCATGGTGTTGGCGATCCTGGACTTCCATCTGTCTCTATCTGTTGTTGCCTCAAGCATCTCTTCCACCCTCTTTGTCCTCAGCCACTCTGCAAGTCCGTTTAGTATCTTCTCCCTGAGTCTACCTCGTGCTCTCTTCCCCTCCAGCATTCCCGTCGTGACCAGGTGCTCCAATTCCTCCCTCCTCATAAAATGGCTCACAAATGTTGCCTGTCTTTTCCTAATCTTCCTTATGAATGATTTTCTTGTGTCTGCCTCCATCAAGACTGTCTCGTTTGTTTTCTTTGCTGTCCATGGAACTCTCAACATTCTTCTTAGAAACCACATCTCAGCTGCCTCAATCTTGTTCTGGCTTTGCTTGTTGACTGTCCATGCCTCACAACCGTATATAACAGTATTGGTTCTATATAACATTCTCTTCCTGACGTTAATTCATAGGCATTTGTGGGGTAAGAATGCTTGTCATCTTCTTGAATGTTGTTTTGGCGTGGCCGCCTCTGCTGACTTTTCTGATGTGCATCTGCCGTTTGGTGAAATGATCATTCCCAGGTATTTAAACTTATCAACCTGTCTCAAGGTTGTGCCGTTTGCTGTTATTTTGCATGTGGGGATTTCATGTTTTTTACTGATCACCATGACTTCAATCTTCCTGCTGTTTAGTTCCAACCCTTTACCTTTGCTTTCTATTTCTAGTACATTCACAAGGTTTTGTAGGTCCCTTTCGTTTTCTACAACCAGCACAATGTCATCTGCATATCGAATGTTGTTTATCATTTTTCCTCCAACCATTAATCCAGGGTCTTCCTCTAGATTTCTCATGATGTTTTCGCTGTAAAGTGAAAACAGATCTGGTGACAAAACACAACCCTGTCTGACTCCTCTTTTGATGTTCTGGAAAGAGCTGATATTGTTTTCTATTCTAATTGCAGCTGTTTGTTCCCAATACATATTTCTGATTATTCGTAGATCTTTTCCATCAATATTGAGTGTTTCTAGTTGGTTGATCAATTCTTCATGTCTGACCCGATCGAAAGCCCTTGGTATGATCAACAAAACATTAATATAAATCCTTATTCATCTCGATTGACCTCTCTATGATAGTTCTTAGGATGTATATGGCACTAATAGTTCCTTTACCTTCTTCAAATCCACACTGTTCATCTGCTATATCTCTTTTGATTCATGATTATTCTTAATGAGATTTTTGTTACATGACTCATCAAACTGATTGTGCGATGGAGTTCACATTCTATAGCCCCTGTCTTCTTTACTAGAGCAATGAAAATTGATTTTGACATATCTTTGGGGATTTTTCCAGTGTCGTATAAATTTCATTTAGGAGGACTATTATTTTTTCAATACCAAATTCCTCCAGGGCTTCAATCATCTCTGTAGTAATGTTGTCTGGTCCTGGGCTTTTCCTGGTTTCATCTTTTTCAGTGCAGTTCTAACTTCATCTTTCATTATGCGTGGTCCTTCAAAGTTCTTTGTTATAATGTGTTCTTCGTTTCTGTCATCTTCAAAAAGGTCTTTAATGTACTCTCCCCATCTGTCTAATATTTTGTCTTTTTCCATGATAAGCGTGCCATCTTTCAATTTTAAGCAACCAGTTGATGTGCAGTTCGTCAGTACATGTACAAACCCTGAGGATCCGTTTTGTGTCGGTCTTCTATTTCTTTGCATTTTGTTTTCAGTCAAGCTTTATTAGCTTCATTGCACCTATTCCTGATTTCTTTATTTATCTTCCTGTATATCTCCTCGTTTTTCTTTGCCTTCCTCCGTTCCTCCATCAAGCCTAAAATTTCTTTTGTCATCCATTTCTCTTTAGCTTTTCTGTCTACTTCAGGGATTTCATTACAAGCTTCATTTATCGAATTTACTATTGGTATCACTCACCACAATCCGGGTCTCTGGAACATGTGCACCACAGGCGGCGGGTAATTAGTGTCACTCTTCACTTGCCAGGAAATGCTTCCCTGAGGCAGCAGTGTTTGTACTCCAGTGTACGCACATACATACACACATGCACGTGAGCATGCACACACGTCTTTCTTTATACACTGCACTGTCAGTTAAGTTTCCGGCTATATGTTTTATACGTGTGTGAAAATAACAATGCAATGAAGTTGGTATGTTATAGCAAATACAATTCTATTTACATTTAGTTATCTGTATAATTATGTATATATATATTCTACTATCTGAACTCGTCACATATCAGGTCTGTTTGTTATTTTGTTTGTTTTTGATTTTATTTATTTATTTATTTTTTGTTCTTTCTTGGTAGAGTTGTCTGTATCAGTGGAGACGCTAGCACCAGTTGTTCCTTTATCAATACATTCAGTCTGTTACTGTCATTCCTTATTCCCCAGGCCCTCCTTTATCAATACATTCAGTCTGTACTGTCATTCCTTATTCCCCAGGCCCTCCTTTATCAATAATTCAGTCTGTCACTGTCATCCTTATTCCCAGGCCCTCCTTTATCAATACATTCAGTCTGTCACTGTCATTCCTTATTCCCCAGGCCCTCCTTTATCAATACATTCAGTCTGTCACTGTCATTCCTTATTCCCCAGGCCCTCCTTTATCAATACATTCAGTCTGTCACTGTCATTCCTTATTCCCCAGGCCCTCCTTTATCAATACATTCAGTCTGTTACTGTCATTCCTTATTCCCCAGGCCCTCTTTATCAATACATTCAGTCTGTTACTGTCATTCCTTATTCCCCAGGCCCTCCTTTTCAATACATTCAGTCTGTTACTGTCATTCCTTATTCCCCAGGCCCTCCTTTATCAATACATTCAGTCTGTTACTGTCATTCCTTATTCCCCAGGCCTCCTTTATCAATACATTCAGTCTGTTACCTGTCATTCCTCTACTTCCCCAGGCCCTACATGTGTTGTACATGTGGGTGCATGAAACCCCCTCCCTACCCACCCACCCTGCTGCCGGTATAATGTGTACTGTAATACAGTACAGAAGAACTCGTCCCACGTAACGACTGACACCCTATCAATAATGTTCTTTTTAAGTGTATCTGCGCCAGTGACCTAAAACTTGGTAACATGCACCAGGTCACGAGTGCTGTCTCACCACTGACAGTTTTTTGTACTCGTTGGGTGAGGGCCTCGTCCAAGATTCCGCTGTAAGCCCAACATAACCTGTGGTGTTAGACAACGAGGGAATCTTGTAGTAATCTTTCTTTACTCTTCTTCTTCTGGTATTCATTTATTTATTTCCAGAACGAGAGAGAACGCCCGCGTTCAAGTGAACCGATTTAAATCCTTTTCTCTCACTGGACGAAGCAGCAGGGAAGTTTTAGTGTTTTTCTCCTAATTTTTGTGTTTGTTCGTTTGTGATCTTACATTTACGCTTGACTAAAGGCCAGTTGGGCGAACATTTGTGCCTGCCTTGTCTGGTTATATTAAATACGCGTTCTTATTCTTTTTTGTGTTTTTTCTGGTTCCTTCCC
>JAPXFY010006940.1:0-11756 GCA_030674185.1 Monoplex corrugatus | reverse complement strand
GACGGCCGCACGGGACAGACAGACAGACGGCAGACGGAAGAAGAGAAAAAGAGAGAAAGAGAGAGAGAGAGAGAGATGATGGTTGTGCCGGGTGTATGTTGTGTTGTGTATGTTATGTGGGCGTTGTGCGTGTGGGACGTGCGCTTATGGTAAGGGTGCGGCGTGATTTGTGCAGTTTTGGGTTGCATTTGGTGTGTGTTGCATATGTGCGTATCATTAGTGTTGTGTGTGTGTGTGTGTGTGGTGTGTGTGTGTGTGTGTGTGGTGTGTGTGCGGTAGGTAACATCATGCGTGTGGTGGTGTGTGTGTGTGTTGTGATTGTGCATTACAGAGTGTGTGTGTTGTGTTGGGGGTTTGGGTTGGTGGTGTGTTGTGCGGCATTTTTAAAAAAAGGGAAACCCAGGGAAAAAGCGGTCCGGGGACAGAAAGTGTGAGGGCACGATGTAACTCCCCCAAAACCTTATGCAATCGATCCCGGTGTCAGGGACATAGTCTCCCCACGAAATTTGCCCCGGATGGATTTCATCAGCTTGTGAAACGTGGGGCCCCCGATAAGTCGGTCACTCTCCTTTTGTAACTATAATCATGCAAGACGTTCTCGAGATGAAAATTTTTGTTGGGTTTTTGTTTTTTTCACCCTTCTGCTATATTCGGATGCGAAGCCCGACAACCAAAGAAATGTAAAACAAAATTGATTTGGATGAAATCTTGCTTCTAAAAAGAATTTTAAGAGTTCATGCAGAAAACAAAACGGGACGAGAAATCTTGAAAGAAGCAAACTCAAAAAAAAAAAAAAAAATGACGAAGATTAGGAAAAGAAAAGAACATTTGTAGGACATTTTATGAGGAAAGGAGAAATTTGAGCCCCCGTCACAAAAAGAAAACCCAGGGGGAAAAAGACATAGGAAACCCCAATTTGGAAAATGTTAGAAGTTTTCAGAGGGTGTGGACGAAGGGTGGAAATATACTTGTAAAAGAAAAGAAGTTTTTGCTGGGAGGGCCTGATTCCCAAAACCCATGTAAAAACCCAAGGGAAATGATGATAAAGTTTTTCTTTTAGGTTCCGTTAATTTGTTTAGGCGTTTTTTTTTCTAATTTTGTAATTTCTATTACCTGAACTTTAAGTGGCTCCTTCTGCAATTTGGGGTATTATTCTTGACACTATCTCCAGTAGGTCCAAGGTTTAAAAAAAAGAAACGTGATGCCTTTGGCAGCACAACACACACACAAACAATCCATTAAAAGTTCGCTTTCGAAAAACTGCTTTGGGAGTGTGTTTTGGATAAATTTTTACCCATCTTTTTATCAAATACCCAACAACATAAGTCTTTTTTGTTTTGTTTTTTTTTTGTTTTTTACATTTCCATTTTGCGTTTTTCCCCTCGAATTTTTTGTGTTTCTATCTTTTGT
This sequence comes from Monoplex corrugatus, assembly GCA_030674185.1. Taxonomy (NCBI): domain Eukaryota; kingdom Metazoa; phylum Mollusca; class Gastropoda; order Littorinimorpha; family Ranellidae; genus Monoplex; species Monoplex corrugatus. The sequence continues at coordinate 10,346 of JAPXFY010006940.1, read as the reverse complement.
ATATGGACCAAAGCATTCTGTCGAAGGGTAGGTAAAATTCTCTGTCTGTTGCTGTCTTCTCTTTTTCTCGCTCTCTTCCCCCCCTTTCCCTTTTTCTCTCATGGACGGTACATTTTATATGTATGTATGCAGTATGTATGTAGTACGTACGTCGTACGATGTTGTAGTATGAATGTTTTTTGTATGATGTATTACGTTGTATTTTGGGTTGTTTAGTATGTATGCTTTACGTATTATGTATGTTGATGTATGCAGTATGTATGTATGTAGTGTTATGCATGCATGTGTGGTATATGTAGCTGTACAGCATGCATGTGTGCCCCTTTCTTATATCATATAATTTTTTATTATATTTTTTTCCGCCATTATTAAAAATTTCAACAATTAATCACCACCCCCCTTCCGGACTGAACCTTCATCATATTATTTCTCTTCCCCACCACAACTAAACACCAAAACCAAACATCATCATTATTATCATCTTCCCCCCCCCAAACAAAAACCCACAACCATCCATCATTATTTCTTTAAACCACCACAACAAAACACCCCCCAAACCCCCACGATCATCAATTCCCATCTTCATCATCCTCATCATCCTCATCATCCATCATCCATCTCCCCATCTCATATCACATCTCATCAATAACATCATCATATCATCATCTATCATCACATCATCTATCATCATATCATCGTCGTCGTCTCGTGCGTCGTCGTCGTGTCGTCATCTTCCCAATCATCTCATCATCGTCGTCGTCGTCGTCGTCGTCGTCGTGTCATCATATACCCCCCAAACCCCCATATAAACCTCCATTCATAAAATCCATCCATCCTCCATCCCCCATCCACCATCCTCAACCACCCACCCAAATTCCACCATCATCTCATCATCGTGAACACATTCTTTCCTTTTTTTTTTGCTTTTTTCGCCCCCCCCCCCTCTCCTTTCCTTGTTTTTTTTTCCCCTTCTTTTCCTTTTTTATAAAAAAAGTGTTTCAATCAATTTGAGGGTCTTTTTTCTTTTCCCTTTCTTTCACGTATTCTAGTAACATTACGTCAAGTATTGTTTGAAAAGGGAAATGTTTTGCCCCGGTAGTCTAAGTGATATAACTGACATTGTTTATATTCCATAGGGGTGATACATTAATTTTTGTCAGCATTCTGCTTTTGGGGATCTTTTTTGATGGCAATGGATATATAAGGCACCAAAATGTTCCGGGTTTGTTTCCCCCAAAGAAGCTACATTGACCAAGGGGGGAGCAGAGAGGGGGAAAGAGAGGAGAGAGAACGCAGAGAGGGAGAGGTGGCAGAAAGAGAGAGGAGAGAGAGAGAGGAGGAAAGGAGAGAGAGGTAAAGAGAGGGGAGGGGATAGAATAGAGGGGAGTCCCCGAGAGAGAGAGAAGAGAGAGAGAGGAGAGAAGAAGAGAAAGAGAGAGAAAAGAGAGAGAGAGAGAGAGCAAATGTTTTTTTTGAGGAAGGGGTGCAAGCTGAAAAATGGGTTTTTTTTTCAACCCTCTCCCCAATTCTTTTCCCACAAAATATATAAATGAACTTTGGTGTGTGGTGTGTGTGTGTGTGTGTTGTTGTGTGTGTGGTGGGGGTGTGTGTGTGTGTGTGTGTGTCGGGGTTGTGGTGGTGAAGGAGACAGCAGACGACCGAGAGACTGAGAGGCAGGCAGGCAGACAGACAGACAGACAGAGACAGAGAGAGACAAAAAGCATAAAAGAGAAGGAGAGAGGGAGAGAAGAAGAGAGACAGACAGACAGAAGATAGAGACATAGAGGAGACCCGAGGAGAGAAGGATAGAGAAGAGAGGGGGGAAAAGGGGGATACAGATAGCAGAAGACGACAGCAGACAGTGACACACAGACAGACGACAGAGTTGCACTGGTACCCCAAGTAAAAAAAACCCAAAAAACCGTCCCAAAGCTTCACGATCGAAGAAAAAAGTGCCCAATTTATTATAACCCCTTTTTTCAGATAGATGCAAGGTTATTTATACAGCCACAGAGTAAAAAGTGGTCTGGAGGAAGAAATCTATGTGAATGGGATGGGGTTGGGGGGGGGGGGGGGGGGGGGGGGGGTTTTTTGGGGGGAAAGGGACCTAAAAACGTTTGGTACAATTTTGTTGTTTCTTTTCCCCAACTTAAAAAGACTCATTTGGGGCGTCGTTTTAAAGAATGTTCACCGGGTTTTTCCCCCGCTCTTGGGTTGTGTGCCAAAAAAACCAGTGGGTCTTGCAAATGGTTGTAGAACATTGCCTTTTGTGTGTTATTACATAGTGCAGTGTGTGTTTTGTGCATGTGTTAGTGGCTTTATTCATGTTTAACGCGGCATCATTTCAGGGAAGCGTCGACGGGATCAAAATCCCCCTGAAAGGGGGAGAGGAAATGAGGTATGTCGTGAGTGAGTATTTGTTGTGTGTGTGTGTATGCGTGTATGTGGTTTTGTGTGTTGTGTGTGGTGTATGTGTGTGGTGTGTGTGTTGTTTTGTGTTGTGTCTGGTGTGTGTGACTGTGTGTGTGTGTGTCTTGAGAGGAGAGAGGAGAGAGAGAGAGAGAAGAAGTTGTATGCGTGTGTTTAGTGATGTATGTTTAAAATTTTTGGTATGTTTGTGTGTGGGGTAGTGAAAGTGTGTGTGTGTGTGAGTGTGTGTTTGGTTTTTTTGTTGTGTGTGTGCGAGTGAATCCCCGTGCAGGGTCAAAATTTATTCTGTTTGTGTGTGTGTGGGAGAAGAGAGAGAAAGAGAGAGAAGAGAGGAAGTGTGGTGTGTGGTGTGTTTGTGTTTGATGTGTGTGATGTGTGTTGTTCAGTGTGTATCGTTTTGTGGTTTGGTGTGCGTGCGTGGTTTTGTGGGTGTGTAAGGTGTGTATTTGTTTATTCTTTTATTTTAACGCTTTTTTCACTTTAATGATTTTATATTAGGGGCGGGGGGGGGGGGGGGGGGGGGGGGGGGGGGGGGGGGGGGGGGGGGGGGGGGGGGTGGGGAAAGGGGGGTGGGGGGGGAAAAGTTGGGGGGTTTGGAAAAATTAAGGAGGGGGGGAGACAGAGTAAGAGAAAATAAGTAAATAATGGTTTTGTGTGTGTGTGTGTGTGTGGGGGTGTGGGGGGGTTGTTTTTTGGGGGTTGTGTTTTTGTGTGTGGTGTGGTGTTTTGGTATGGGGGTGTGTGGTGGGGGGAGTGTGTGTTTTTTGTGTGTGGTTGTTTTTATGTGTGTGTGTGTGTTTGTGTGGTGTGAGTGGTTTGTGTGTGTGTGTGTGAGTGTTTTTTGTGTGTTTTGTTTGGTTGTGTTTGGGGTGGTCGTGTGTTTTTGTGTGCTTTTTGTGCTTGTTTTTGTGTGTTTGAGTGTGTGTGGGGTGTGTGTGTGTGTGTTGTGGTTTGGGGGTGTGTGTGTGTGTGTGTGTGTGTGTGTGCAGGCACATACGTGCAGGGAAAAGTTTATAAAAATCTTATTCATCATGTATTTTTCTACTTATCAAGTTAACTACATTCTAATACTTCCCCATCTATTTAATTTTACTATGTACAAAAGGGAGGCTATTGGAAAAAAAAGAAATACTTTTGTGTATACAAAGATCTGTAAAAAGAAAAAGGGCTTTTTTATAAAAGGGATATTCCAGTATTGAGCGAAACGGTTACTTTCGGAAAATGAAAATTACATGGCAAAGAGCTTTGTTTTGTTTTGTTTATTCCTTACAAACTTGAGATCAGAGGTATGGGTGCTGTGAGGGGGTTTGTGGTTTTGTGTGTGTGTGTGGTTGTTGTGGTTTTTTGTGTGTGTGTGTGTTCTTGGTGTGTGTGGTGTGTGTGTGTTTGTGTGTGGTGTTTTTGTGTGTGTGTGTTGTTCTTGGTGTGTGGGTGTGTGGTGTTTGTGTGTGTTATCTTCAGTGAGGGTGTGTGTTGTGTTGGTTTGTGTGGTGGTTGTTGTGTGTGGTGTGGTTGTGTGTTGTGGTGTTGGTGTTTGTGAGTTTCTGTGTAATGTTTGTGTGTGTGTGGTTTTGTGTGTGTGGTGTGTAAGTGCAAATTTACGTGCGCAGAGAGAGATGAGAAGGAGAGAGGGAGAGGTAGACAGCAGCAGAAGACAGACCGACAGAGGGAGAGAGACGAGACAGAGAGAAGAGAAAGAGAGAGAAAGAGAGGAAAAGAGAGAAAGAGAGAGAGGGGAGAGGGACGGAGAGACAGAGAAGAGAGACAGAGAGATAGCGACAGAAGACAGAAAAAACAGACTAAGGGGAGAGAGAGAGAGAGAGAGAGGGAGAAAGAGAGAGAGAGAGGGAGAAAGGAAGAGACAGAGACAGAGTAGAAGACAGGGAACGGAGACAGAAAGAAAGACGGGGCAAAGACGACAGACAGACAGGAAGCAGAAGACAGAAAGACAGAAAGACAGAAGAGAAAAGAAAAGAGAGACAGAAACAAGAGAAAGAGAGAGAGAGAGGAGAGAGCGAGAGACAGGGACAGGTCAGAGAAGAGTCAGAGAGCCGAGATGGAGACAGACAGACGAAAGGAGACGAAAGAAGACAGCAGAAAAACAGACGACAGACAGAAACAGGGAAGAGAAGAAGAAAAATGATGAAGATAACGATAGAAGATAATAGATAGATAGAGGGAAATATATATAATTATAATATATAGACAGACAACAAACAGACAGCAGACGACAACAGACAGAAAAAAAGTGAGAAGGAGAGAGGAGACAGAAGACGACAGTCAGTCAGTCAGCGACAGACAAAAGACAGCAGAAGAAAATAGACAGACGAGAAGAGACAGAGAGACAGAAGGGAGGAGGGGGAGGAGGAGGAAATTTGAGAAAAGAACAGAACAGAACAGGAGGGTGAACATCAAGAGCAATGACCAAAATGTCTTCATGCCCCTTTATCGATCCGGGTTCCCCTTTCTCCCCGCATTCGCGCCGTGCGGGAGAATCACATCTAATCTGTGCGCCCAAAAACCCACCTGTATCCTTTTCCCCTAGCAATTAGACCTTTTGTGAGTCGTTGGCTTGGAGTTGCCCTCCCCCTTTTTTCCTAGTCTGCGTTATTTTTTCGTTTGAGCCTTTAGAAATTTTTAAAGTGAGGAGGGGGTAAAAGGCAAGAGAGAGAGAGAGAGGGGAGAGAGAGATAAAAAGAGGACAGGAGAGAGAGACAGAGAGACAGAGAGACAGGAGAGACAGAGACAGAGAGACAGGAGATCAGAGAGACGAAATCAGAGAGAGAGAGAGAGAAAAAGAGGAGAAAGAGAGGAGAAAAGAAGAGAGAGTGTGTGCGTGTGTGGGGGGAGAGAAAAGAGAGAGAGAGAGAAAGGGAAAAGAAGGGAAAAAGGAAAAGGGGAGAGAGAGAGAGAGAAAAAAAGAAGAGAGAGCGCAGGGATAAAAGAGAGAGAGAGACAAAAACAGAGAAAAGAGAGAAAGAGAGAGTTGTGTTTGTGAGAGAGGAGAAAAAAGGAGAGAGAGGGGGGAGGAAAAAGAAGAGAGAGGAGAGGGGGGGGAAGAGAAGAGAAGGGGGAAAGAGAGAGAGAGAAAAAAAGAAAGAGGAGAATGTGAGAAAAGCACAAAAAAAAAAAAGAGACAGAAAGAGAGTGAGAGTGACAAAGAGAGGGAGAGAAAAGAGAGGAAGAGAAAGAAAGAGAAGAGAGACCGAGAGAAAGAAAGAGACAGAGAGACAAAGACAGAGAAAGAGGTGAGAGAGAGGACAGAAAAAGAGAGAAAGAAAGAGAAGAGAAAGAGAGAGAATGAGAAAAAGAGACAAAGAGAGAAAGAACAGAAGAGAAAGAGAGAGAGTGAAAAAATGACAAAGAGAAGAGAGAAGAGGAAGAGAGAGAAAAGAGAGAAAGGGGAGGGGTGAGCAGGAAGAAAAAAAACAAAACAGAAAAAATGAGAGAAAGAGACAAAGAGAGAAAGAGACAAAAAAGAAGAGAAAGACAGAAAGATTTTTGAGAGAGTGACACAGAGAGAGAGAAAGAGAGAGGAAGAGAGAGAAAGGAGAGAGAAAGAGAGAGAGCCCAGAGAGAGAGAGCAAAAGAGAGACAGAAAACAGAGATACAGAGAAGACAAGTGAAGAGAGAGTAAAAAAGGAAAGATAGAAAATGGAGAGAATGAAGAGAGAGAGACAAAGAGAGGGGGGAGAAGAGAGATTTAGAGGAGAGGGGGGACAAAAAAAAAAAAGAAAGGGGAGAGAGAATGATGGAGAGAGACGAGACAGAGACTGAGAGAAAGCCAGACAGACAGACAGACAAAAAAGAAAGATGAAAAAAAAAAGAGAGAATGAGAAAAAGAGAAAAAGAGAGAAAGAAAAAGGGAAGAGAGAGGAAGAGAGAAAGAGAGAGAGGGAGAGACAGACAGAGACACAGAAACACAGAAACAAAAAACTTTTGAGAGAGAGAGCACAAGATATATATATATATATATATAAATATAAAATATAAAAATATATAAAGGAAGAGAGAGAGAGGAGGGGGGACAGACAGAGAGACAGACAGACAACACAGTCAAGAGCCAGAGAGGAGGGGAGAGAGACAGACACAGTCAGAGACCCAGAGAGAGAGAGAAGAAGAGACAGACAGACAGACAGACAGCCCAGACGGACAGACAGAGGGGACAGACAGGGGGGACTGTATAAAAAATGACACGAACGTTAAAATGGGAAAAAAAAAAAATAGCTAAATAACCCTGATGTTGGGGGGTGAAATGTATATTAAAATTTTCCCTATTTTGAGCCAAAGCTTTTTGGGGAAAAAAAGAGTGGAAAAAATCGAAATCAATGGAAAACTTTACCCTTTAAAAAAACCCCCAAGCAAACAACAACAACAACAACAAAAACAACAACAAAAAACAACAACAACAACAACAACAAAACAAAAAAACAACAAACAAAAAAACAAACAAAAAAACAACAAAAAACGACGGATGCTATTCCGTAATGAAAATTGAGTGCGCGAAAGATGAGAGATGCTATTCTGTAATGAAAATTGAGTGCACGAAAGATTGAGAGATGCTATTCTGTAATGAAAATTAAGTGCACGAAAGAATGAGAGATGCTATTCTGTAATGAAAATTGAGTGCACAAAAAGAATGAGAGATGCTATTCTGTAATGAAAATTAATTTGCACGAAAGAATGAGAGATGCTATTCCGAAATGAAAATTGAGTGCACGAAAGAATGAGAAATGCTATTCCGAAAATGAAAATGAGTGCACGAAAGAATGGAAATGCTATTCCGTAATGAAAATTGAGTGCACGAAAGAATGAGAAATGTATTCTGTAATGAAAATTGAGTGCACGAAAGAATGAGTGACGTATTCCGTAATGAAAAATGAGAGCGCGAAAGAATGAGTGTGCTATTCCGTAATAAACGTTGAGTGCACGAAAGAATGAGTGACGCTCTTCCGTAATCAAATCTGATGGCATAATCATTAAAACCCAAACCCAAAACCAACCAACCAACCAACCAACCAACCACCAACCAACCAACCCAAACCCAAACCCAAACCCAAACCCAAACCCAACCAATCAACACAACCAACCAACCAACCAACCACCAAAACCAAACCCAACCCAACCAACCAACCAACCACCAACCAACCAAACAAACAAACAAAACAAAACAAAACAAAAAAAATTTAATGAAAAAAAAGAAGCCCCCAAGTGATGCTATTGCGTAATGAAAATTGAGTGTGCGAAAGAATGAGTGATGCTTTTCCCGTAATCAAAACGGAGTGCATAACTGATTAGAAACAAACAAACAAACAAACAAACAAACAAACAAACAAACGAACAAACAAACAAACAAACAAACAAAAAAAAAAACAAAAAAAAAAATGAAAAAAAAAAGCCCCAAGTGATGTATTCTGTAATGAAATTTTGATTTGCGTGAAAGACGGGTTTGATGCTATTCCGTAATCAAACTGAAGTGCGTGGAAAACATAACTGATTAAAAAAACAAACAAACAAACAAACAAAACAAAGCAACTCCCCCAAATAAACAAAACAAAACAAACAAAAACGACTGATACTATTCCGTAATGAAAATTGAGTGCTTTAAGAATGAGTGATGCTATTCTGTAATGAAAACTGAATGCGTGAAAATAAAAATGTAAGTACATACAGGGACATATGATGACAATGCTCTTAATCATCGCCTGATGTCATACCTCTGAAAAGACGTTAAATGAAAAACAAAATAAAAAAACAAAAGAAAACTACACACATACACAGACACACAAAACACACACACAGACACACAGACACACACACACCACAACACACACACAACACACACACACACACAACACACACACACACACACACACCCAATATAAGAATGTATGCTGAATTCGAGCATAAGACTGATCTATCTATCTGTGTGTCGTGTGTCTTTTGGGGTCTGTGTGTCTATCTATATATCTGTCTATCTATCTATCTATCTATCTATCTATCTATCTATCTATCTATCTTTCTATCTGTGTGTTGTGTGTCTGTCTGTTATTATCTAGCTATCTACCTACCTATCTATTATCTGTCCGTCTATCTATCTATCTATCTATCTGTCTATCTATCTATCTATCTATCTATCTACCAACCTACCTACCTATTATCTATCTGTCGTCTAAACTATCTATCCATCCATTATCTATCTATCTATCTATCTTTTCAATTTTATCTATCTATCTATCTATCTGTCTGTCTGTCTGTCTCCCTCTCTCTTTATATATATTAAAATTTTATATATATATATATATATATGTGTTGTGTGTGTGTGTGGGTGTGTGTGTTTTGTGTGTGTGTGTGTACATGTATTCAGAATCAATGGACGCTTATATTTAGAATCAACTCTCGTTTCTACTTTACTGTCTCCAGAAGCTGCGATCGTTAAGCCAACACGATTGACGTGCCAGTTCAGTCAGTTTTTTCGCTGTTTCTTGCAGTCTATTCTGATCTTTTCATTCGTGTGCCGGTACGTATGGTGGTCGAGCAAGAAATATTCTGGACAAATTGATAGTCTGCCCTGTAGGCGGAAAGACTGGGTGAGACGTACTATGAATCATATGTACGTTATCTGGCATAACAACGTTTCTTAAGCTTGTGTGATGAAACCTTGCTGTAGCTTAATGTATTCTCTCCTACACGTGCAAAGTGATACTGTTCCTTTTTTAACCCTATGCGACACTGAAAAAACCTTAACCCTCTGACTCCCTCACCCTATCCACCAGCTTCCCGCAAAAGGAAGCTGGTGGATAAGGTGTGGAGTCGGAGGTTAAGTTTTCGCCTTGCTAGAATGGTGATAATGCAGGAGGCTGGTGGGCAGGGTACGGGAGTCAAAAGGTTGAATAATGTAAGACTGTCTGAAAGAGATAAGGCTGTTTTTATTTGTCTTTTGGTCCTAAAACTGATAAATCTCTTGACCTCATGAACCAGACTGGGCCAAACGTTGTGATATAAAGATTTGTAATCGTCTTACTTAGGGACACATTGTGAATCGTTGTAAAATTTGTTTACGTTTTTGCGACCATCAAGGTGTCCTCTTTTGGTGAGAATAAGTTGACAGACAGTTATATGTCATGAAATACACCTTTTATCTTACAATATATGTACACACACATATTACGTCTATATTTATATCAGTATCTATATCTATATATTATATTTACCTCCATATCTATGTTTATGTCTATGTCTATATCTGTAAACTACATCTACACCTATATTTATATTTGTATCTAATTCTATCATCATCAACATCACGTGCCCTGCTGCATATCGTTGGCGTCATGGCCCTCCATACGAATCTGTCTTTTGTCCCTTCAAGTACATCTCCCACTCTCTGTGTCCTCATCCATTTTGCAAGTCCGTCCAATATTTTCTCCCTGGGTCTACCTTGTGCTTTCGTTCCCCCCAGCTTTCCTGTTGGATCAGGTGTCAATTTCTCTTCCTCATAAAATGTCCTATATGTGGGTGCTAGTCTTTTCCTAATTTTCTTTATAATGTTCATCTTTTGGGCTGCCTCCTTCAAGACTGTCTCGCTTGTTTTCTTTGCTGTCATGGAACTCTCAACAATTTTCCTAGAAATCACAATCTAATTCTCTTATCTATATCTATGTACATCTATATCTACACGTACGTATCTATGTCTATATCTACATATGTATCTATATCTATATCTATATATATGTATCTATATCAACACCTACATGTATAAAAATTAATATATATATATAAAATATATATATGTATCTATGTCTATTCCCCCCCCCGCCCCCCCCCCCCCCCCCCCCCCCCCCCCCATAAGTTTCTTTCATTCTTGGTTTCTTTTTTCCTTTTTCTTTTTTTCTTTTCCCCCCGTTTCGTTTTAG
>JAPXFY010006939.1:0-11758 GCA_030674185.1 Monoplex corrugatus | reverse complement strand
CCGTTCTTAGAGTTAATTGGCATTGGTGATTGTTTTGTACAAACATTATTTGGCTTTTTTCAGTCTGTATCTAGCCTAGCATGGAAAAAGACACAATTAGACAGATGGGGAGAGTACTCTAAAGACATTTTTGAAGATGACAGAAACGCAGAACACATAAGAAAGAACTTTAATGGACCACCCATAATGAAAGATGAACTTAGAGCAGCATTGAAAAAGACGAAACCAATAAAAGCCCCAGGACCAGACAACATTACCACAGAGATGATTGAAGCCCTGGAGGAATTCGGTATAGAAAAAATAAGTCCTCCTGAATGAAATTTACGACACTGGAAAAATCCCCAAAGATATGTCAATCAATTTTCATTGCACTTCCAAAGAAGACGGGGGCTATAGAATGCGAACTCCACCGCACAATCAGTTTGAGTCATGTAACCAAGATCCTATTAAAAATAATCATGATGACAAGGAATAGAATCAAAAGAGAAATAGCAGATGAACAGTGTGGATTTGTGGAAGGGAAAGGAAGTATTGATGCCATACACATCCTAAGAACTATCATAGGTCAGTCGAGGTGAACAAGGATTTACATTTATGCTTTGATTATACCAAGGCTTTCGATCGGGTCAGACATGAAGAATTGATCAACCAATTAGAAAAACTCAGTAGTGATGGAAAAGATCTACGAATAATCAAGAGATATGTACTGGGAACAAATAGCTGCAATGAGAATAAAAAGCGATATAAGCTCTTTCCAAAACATCAAAAGGAGTTAGACAGGGTTGTGTTTTGTCACCAGATCTGTTTTCACTTTGACAGCGAAAACATCAGAAACCTAGAGAAAGACCATGGATTAAAGGTTCGATGAAAAATGATAAACCAACATTCGATACGCAGATGACACCGTGCTAATTGCAGAAAATGAAAGGGACCTACAAAACCTTGTGAATATACTTGAAATAGAAAGCAAAGGTAAGGGGTTGGAAATAAACAGCAGGAAGACTGAAGTCATGATCTGTAAAAATGAAATCCCCTCATGCAAAATAACGGCAAATGGCACAACCTTGAGACAGGTTGATGAGTTTAAATACCTGGGAACGATCATTTCACCAGACAGCAGATGCACATCGGAAATAGCTAGCAGAATCGGCCAAGCCAAAACATTCAAGATGAAAGGCATTCTTACCAACAAATGCCTATCAATTAACATCAGGAAGAGTTCTGGAATGTTATATAGAACCAATACTGTTTTACGGTTGCGAGGCGTGGACAGTCAACAAGCAAAGGCCGAACAAGATTGAGGCAGCCGAGATGTGGTTTCTAAGAATGAGTTCCATAGACAGCAAAGAAAATGACAGTCTTGATGGAGGCAGACAAGTAGATCACTCATAAGGAAGATTAGGAAAAGACAGGCAATATGTATAGGCCATTTTATGAGGAAGGGGGATTTGGAGCACCCGGTCACAACGGGAAAGCTGGAGGGAAAGAGCACCAGGTAGACCCAGGGAGAAAATGCTGGACGGACTTGCCGAGTGGCTGGGGACGAGGAGGGGAGATGCTTGGGGCAACGAGAGATAAGAAATGGCTGGAGTTCCATGGTCGCCAACGCCATGCGGCAAGGCACCTGATGATGATGAATATGCTGATCGCCAGCAAGTTATGAAAAACAGTATGTATGACCTTCCCATTATCATATAAATTTTCTCAGTGCTGTTCTGATAACGTCAGGTGAATGGCGTTTGTGGTTCCAACAACTGTGCCCGAACAAATGTCGCGCCGAATCTAACGTGAAAAAAGTAATAATAACCACTACTAACCTTAACCCCGTTCTAACCTTAACACATTGTGTTAAAGGGGCTGATGTTTGGTCAAGACACAATTGTTGGAACAGTGAAAAAAAGTTTGCAAAACTTCTCGCCTGTTCAAAAAAAAAAACCGGCGAATGCCGTATATTATACTTTAATCATCATCATCAGGTGCCTTGCAGCATGGCGCTGGCGATTATGGACTTCCATCTGTCTCTTGTTGCCTCAAGCATCTCTTACACCCTCCCTGTCTTCAGCCACACTGCAAGTCCGTCTAGTATCTTCTCCCCGGGTCTACCCGGTGCTCTCCTTCCCCCCAGCTTTCCCGTTGTAACCAGGTGTTCCAATTCCCTTTTCCTCATAAAATGGCCTATGGATGTTAACTGCCTTTTCGTAATCATCCGTATGAATGATCTACTTGTGTCTGCCTCCATCAAGACTGTCTCGTTTGTTTTCTTTGCTGTCCATGGAACTCTCAACATCCTTCTTAGAAACCACATCTCGGCTGCCTCAATCTTGTTCTGGCTTTGCTTGACTGTCCACACCTCGCAACCGTACAACAGTATTGGTTCTATATAACATTCCAGAACACTCTTCCTGATAATTGATAGGCATTTGTTGGTAAGAATGCTTTCCATTTTCTTGAATGTTTCGGCTTGGCCGATTCTACTGGCTATTTCTGATGTGCATCTGCTGTCTGGTGAAATGATCGTTCCCAGGTATTTAAACTTACCAACCTGTCAAGGTTTTGCCGTTCGCTGTTATTTTGCATGAGGGGATTTCATGTTTTTTACAGATCACCATGACTTGTCTTCCTGCTGTTTAGTTCCAACCCCTTACCTTTGCTTTCTATTTCAAGTATATTCACAAGGTTTTGTAGGTCCCTTTCACTTTCCGCAATTAGCACGGTGTCATCTGGTTTTTGTTATTATCTCCTGGACTCATTTAAGTGCATTTTCTTCTATTGGGCTGCTCAAACCAGGTGTTTCCTATGAATTCATTCATCTGTGCCCATTCTACAAGTTTCCCTCCCCTTTCATTTTGTGTACCAAGGCCATGAGGTCCAACTATATCCTCTACCCTATCCTTTTCCACTTTGCTGGGTAGAAAATCGTAAACTTATAACATGACGTATGGATTTTATGTATAACACGTACTTTTTTTTAACCCACGCAATTCAAATTTAGTTTCAGTTTCGCAGATGACGTCTCTGCGCTCGGAGTGAATTCCATATGCACTAACGTCACAGGTGCTACGTGTATTGTGACCGTGGCACAAGCCTTAAGCCTGCACGTAAACCCATGAGCTGAGCAGGTCCTGAGGCCCTACTTGGACTGTTTTACCTTCGTCTATATTTTACGCTAAATAGTTGCTCGTCTCTGGTTCCCTACGCAACAAAGTCGGTACAACGTAGATGTAAATGTAGCCTGTTTTTGTTTTGTTTTTTAGTCGGCTTACGTTTACCGTATAGTGTGGGTTTTGTCGTATGCTTATGATTACCGTATAAACGTAGGTTTTGTGGTCAGCTTAAGATTACCATGTGAGTGTAGGTTTTGTGGTCGGCTTATGATTACTGTATAGTGTGATTTTTGTGGTCGGCTTATGATTACCATATATATGTAGGTTTTGTGGTTGGCTTATGGTTACCACATATGTGTAGGTTTTGTGGTTGGCTTATGATTACTGTATAGTGCAGATTTTGTGGTTGGCTTATGATTACTGTATAGTGCAGGTTTTGTGGTTGGCTTATGATTATAATAATAATAATGTTTATTTGTATAGCGCATATTCCATATAAAAACATGCTCACCAGCGCTTTACATTTCGCAAGAAAGGCAAAAGGTGATAAAAAATGTTCACAATTACATACACAATAAGATAACAACAAACATTAAAGCTATACAAGAAGACACATAAGAAACCACAGAATATTAAAATTTAAACACTGACTTATGTAATGAAGAAAGATTAACAGATTTTTCATATGAATAGAGGCATACTGTATAAGTAGGTTTTGTGGTTGGCTTATGATTACTGTGTAGTGCAGGTTTTGTGGTTGGCTTATGATTACTGTATAGTGTAGGTTTTGTGGTCGGCTTATGATTACTGTATAGTGTGATTTTTGTGGTCGGCTTATGATTACTGTATAGTGCACGTTTTGTGGTTGATTTATGATTACTGTATAGTGCAGGTTTTGTGGTTGGCTTATGATTACTGTGTAGTGTAGATTTTGTGGTCGGCTTATGATTACTGTATAGTGTAGGTTTTGTGGTCGGCTTATGATCACTGTATAGTGCAGGTTTTGTGGTTGGCTTATTACTGTATAGTGTGATTTTTGTGGTCGGCTTATGATTACTGTATAGTGTGATTTTTGTGGTCGGCTTATGATTACCATATATATGTAGGTTTTGTGGTTGGCTTATGGTTACCATATATGTGTAGGTTTTGTGGTCGGCTTGTGGTTACCATATAAGCGTAGGTTTTCTAGTGAGCGCATAACTAAAATAGTGTGAAAGCAAAAACGAAAAACAAAAAAACAAAAAAAACAAAAACTGAGACAAGGTAATAAAGGGAAAGAATCGTTTTAAGTGCGCATCTAAAACCAATCGGTCAGTATGCTCAACAGCAATACCATCGCGGCAACGAAAATAAAATGGGGTTACATATCTTAAGTATCGGTCATTTTCTTCCGCTCGGCGAGATATCGGGGAAATATTCTTTTTTTGTTGTTGTCCATATGTGTGTGTGCGCGTGTTTGTGCGTGTTGTAGATTGGCAAAGGCAGGTAAGCCGAAAGTTAACGTCTTATCTTGTAGGTTGAATACGCGTTCTTATTGTTTTTGTGCGTTGGCGATTCGTAGTCAAAATGAAAATTACCCCCGTGGGGATGCCGGGGGCTTTTTCAGTATAAATGCGACATCCCACCACCAAATCAGTCTTAACTTGGTCAGTCGAACAGAACTAGGAGCTGAAAAGGTGACTGAGGGTCTGTCTAGGGTGTTTTGACTTTTTCTCAAAATTGATTTCTGTGGATTATAATCTATTCCCCACAGAATTTTTTTCTTGAAAAAATAATCAATTTAAAAGGGTATTTTAATGGACTGATCGCAACAGAAAGAATGCAATTTCTTACCAAAAGTACCTATTTTTGTCCTTTATTGCGAACTGTAACCTGTACCGAACCTTACATGTAATATACTGACAGAAAGCTCTTTGGTGCACCTTTCAGATAATGACAGCTAAAATTAGAAACAAACCAGGTCAAAGTCACCAAATAAATTTAAGGAAAATGTGTAGGAGAGTACATAAAAACTTTAGAGGCCATTTTCTCAAAATGGCCGTCAAACAACTTAATGACTTTAAACATACATAACTTCTCTACATTTTTTTTAGTACAAGCTTTATTCAGGTACCAAAATAATCGGCAGAATGTACACTTTCCAGTGATATGTATCTCAAAATACCCAAAATGCTAGTCAAGACTGATTTCGTGCTGGGAGGTCACAAATGCTACTCCCACCTTTTGGAAATTCTGTGCTAGAAATTTCCTTTCTGTTCTTAATTCTTTTACTTTGGATTGGGACATTTTTGTTCAAGTGGTCATTTTGGACATCCTGCAGGATTGTGTGTGTGTGATTGAAATGTTTTCCAACCTTCACTACAAAGTTTTTTCTTTTCCTTCTTTTTCATGTTGAAGTATGGTGCATGTTTAGAAAAGGTTATAGCCCTGATACGGCTCTACGCAGTTGGCTGGGCTTGAAACAAAAATAGTAATAGCGATTGGGTACATGTGTTAAGTGCATTTTTGGCATTACGCATATGGGATTTGTGGAAGCAATTTTAAGTAATTTAGGCCCGTTGTATGTTTTAGTGTCCTTATATTTGACTTTGTATTCAGGTATTCTTTGTAAAGCCCACGTGTTATGAATTGGACAGGATTGGTCAACGCCAGAGACATTTCCAAAGATTATGTATGTCTTGCGTACTTTTTTCTTCGGATTGATAATTGGTACATGTATTAAGTGCATTTTTGGCTCTAAGCAGGTGAGATATGCAGAAGCAATTTTAGATAATTTATGCCCGTTTTTGTGTTTTGGTGTCCTTATGTATGCTTAAATTTGTATTCAGGTGTTTTTTAAATCTCCCCTGTGCGATAAATCTGACGGAATGGCCCTACGCCGGGGGCATGTCCTTAGATTATGTGCGTGAATGCATTGATGTGACTTAATTTTTTTTTCTTGTTGAAGTTTTGTGTGTTTTGAAGCGGTTATAGCCCTGATATGGCTCTGCGCAGTCGGCTGGGCTTTGAACAACAATAAAAGGGGGAAAAAAAACCTCCGTGCAGTAGGCTGGGCATTAAAACAAAAATAGTGAAAAATGTACGGTGGTGATTACCCTAGTTTTTTTTCTTCTCTGGTGAAAACTGTCCAATGGTGGTGGTGGTGAGTTTTTCTTTTTGAATTTTACATGAACATTGCTGTATGGTAGTATTTATTACCACAGTTTATTTCACATTAAAGGAAAAGTGGCACTGATTACCTCGGCTATTTTTTCTTAAACCTTTCTATGGCAACTGTATCGTAGCATTAATATCAATACTTTAATTTCCGTTGTATGGTAGCATTGATTACAATACTTAAATTTCCGATGAAAATTTAACTTGGGAAATACAGCATTTTTGTCTTATTTTGATTACTGTAACGTATAAAGTGTGTGTGTGTGTTGTTGTTTTTTTTTTTTGGGGGGGGGGGGAGGTTACAGGCAGGGGTGTGTGTGTAAGATAATGCGCGAGGTGTGTGCTTTTTTGTTTTGATTTTTGTTTTTTGGGGTGGGGTGGGGCGGGCGGTTGTTACAGTGGGATATGGACGGCGGTTATGTGTCTGAGTTGTGGTTTCTGTGTATGCGCGTTTCCGTCGTGATAGTTTTTTTCCCCCCGTGGGTGTGGTGGGGTATAGCGGATGTTTAGGTCATTTGGCCTTGGGGGTGGTGATGGGTGAGTACGCTGTGTGTGCGTTTTCTAATGAAGACTGTGTTGTGTGTGCTTGTGGATGTACGGCTGTGTGGTAAAGACAGACTGCTGTTGATTTTAAGATTTATTCGTTAAAATACGAAAAAATGATTGTTACTGTGTGCCTGTATTTCGTCAATTATGGGCTATTTATGAAGCTATTTTTATGATAGTATTTATGAAAGTTGTAATGGTCCTTTTGTCACGTGAACAATTCATACTGCATTTTCTAACACTCTTTCAAGAACCTTTTCAAGGTATCGTGCAATTCTTACGTTTTGACAAGATATAATGGGATTTCACGTCGTATGACCATACGTATGGAAAAATATTTAAATTGAGACTTGGAAAGATTATGTTTTTTTTTTTTTTTGGTCTTTTTAACCCTTTCACCCCCGCGCCATATCCAATTGCAAAAACGTAACCCTTTGACTCCCTCACCCTATGCATCAGCTTCCTGCAGGAAGCTGGAGGTTAGGGTGTGGAAGTCCAAAGGGTTTAGTTTTGCTTTGCTAGCATGGTTGACAAAGGATGCTGGTAGACAGGCGGTGGTATTCAAAGGGTTAAACGTGGAGCATTATGGGAATTAAAAAAAAATTGAAACTTGAAAGGATGGTTGTACATTTTTTTCCAATTGTCTTTTTGAATAAAAGTGATATAATTTGTAGACTGCTGTTGGCTATGCTTTAGGCAATTTGAAACTCTTAACTGCATTTTCCTGCATTTTACCCTCTGTTGGGGAGTGTGTATATGTGTGTGCGCTCACGCGCGCATGTGTGGTGCGCGCGTGCTTGTGCGTGTGTGTGTGTACATGTAGTTTGTGTGTGTGATGCGTTGTGTGTGGCGTGTGTGTGTGTAAGACAATGTGCGAGGTGTGCGTTTTTGTTTGTTTTTTTGGAGGGGGGTGTTGGGGGGACGGTTGTTACAGTGGGATATGGACGGTTTGTGGTTTGTGTGTATGCATGTTTTCATTGTGGTAGTTTTTTTTTTTTTTTTTTGTCGTGGGGTTTAATGGATGTTTAGGTCAGTTGGCCTTGGGGGTGGGTGAGTACGCTGTGTGCATTTTTCTAGTGAAAGGTGTGTATGGCTGGGTGATAAAGACAGACTGCTGTTGATTTAAAAATTATTCGTTGAAATAAATATTGTGCCTGTATTTCATCAATTATGGGTTATTTATAAAGCTATTTTTATGACTATTTCTGAAAATTGTAATGAAGCTCCTGTCAAGTGAACAATTCGTGCTGCATTTTCTAACTCTTTAAAGAACCTTTTCCAAGATAACATGCCTATAGTAGGCCTCCCTCGGTCATGGCTGACCATGGACAAAGTACATCCGTTATAATGTCTAGATGGGCTGTCTGCTTGGTCCAAGCAGCGTCGCCTGTGACTGTAGAGACCAATGCGAGAGAGGCAGTCTCTGTCGCAGCGGTCGCAAGTGTATGCTCGCATGTGTATGCTCATGCTGGTCTGTTGGCTGTGATCTCTTTTCTGCTGCAGCAGCTGACAGTTTGTCCTCACCAATCCGCAGCTGTTTCTTGAGAGTGGTTCTCCAGCTGTTGCGGTCGTCTGCGAGGTCCTCCCAGGACTCAGTGTTGATCTCCAGCGCCTTCATGTCACGCTTGCAAACGTCTTTGTATCTCAGCTGTGGGCGGCCAATGTTTCTCTGCCCTGTGGCAAGCTCACCATAAAGGATGTCTTTTGGGATACGACCATTTTCCATGCGGCGAACGTGGCCCAACCAGCGCAGCCGACTGCTGTCTCAGCATGGTATGCATGGTTGGGAGGCCAGCACGGATCAGGACTTAGGTGTTGGTCACCTTGTCTTGCCAGGAAATGCTGAGTATGCGTCGTAGGCTTCTCAGGCGGAAGCTATTGAACTTTTCTCCTGATGAGCATGCGTGGTCCACGCCTCGCTGCCATACAGCAAGGTGCTGAGGACACAGGCGTTGTTTACAGCCATCACTGTCTTCGTGGTCAGCTTGGGATTTGTCCACACCCTTTGTGTGAGGCGGGCTAGTGTTGTGGCTGCCTTCCTGATCCTCTTGTCCATCTCCGTGTCAAGGAAGAGGTTATCGGTGATAGTGGACCCAAGATATGTGAATTGATGGATGGCTTCAAGCTCGTAGTCATCAATGGTGATGGCTGGTGGAGATGGCGTGCCTTGGCCCAGAACGTTTGTCTTTTTAAGACTGATGGTCAGACCAAAATCTTTGCAGGCCTGGGAGAAGCGGTCCATTAGTGACTTCAAGTCCCGCTGAGTATGGGTCACAACTGCGGCATCGTCGGCAAATAGCATGTCTCTGATGAGGGCTTCACGGACCTTTGTCCTTGCTCTGAGGCGGGCGAGGTTGAAGAGCCTGCCATCTGATCTGGTCCGCAGGTGGATCCCTTCTTGCGCTGTGCTGAACGCATGCCTCAGGAGGAGAGCGAAGAAGATTCCAAAGAGGGTTGGGGCCAGGACGCAGCCTTGTTTCACACCGCTGCATACGTCGAAGGGCTTGGAGAGGTTTCCGTTGAACTGCACCGTCCCTTTCATGTTGGAGTGGAAGGACTCGATTAAGCTGTGCAGTTTTTTGGGGGGCAGCCGATTTTTCGGAGAGCCCTGAAAAGGTCATCTCTGCTGACTAGGTCAAAGGCCTTGGTAAGGTCAATGAATGCCACATACAGCGGCATCCGCTGCTCTCTGCATTTCTCCTGGATTTGGCGAAGGGAAAAGACCATGTCTACGTGGATCTCTCTGCTCGAAAACCACACTGATTCCGGGTAGACGCGTTCAGCCAGTTTCTGCAGGCGGATCAGGAGGACCCGAGCGAAGACTTTGCCAACAATGCTGAGGAGCGAGATACCTCTGTAGTTGTTGCAGTCGCTCCTTTCGCCCTTGTTTCTGTACAGGGTGACGATCTTGACATCCCTCACGTCCTGCGGTACAGCTCCCTCATTCCAACACTGACAGAGGACTGCGTGCAAAGGGTGCAGAAGAGAAGTCTTGCAGTGCTTGATGAGGTCTGGGGGAATTCCGTCGTTGCCAGGTGCCTTGCCTGATGCCCGGCTATCAATGGCCTTGCTGAGTTCGTCCACAGTTGGCTCTGCGTCAAGTTCATCTATTACACTTGATGGCATCGAGGGCTGAGGGGGACACCATGGTCTGTGGAGTAGAGGTTGGAGTAGTGTTCCGCCCATCTTTCCATCTGTCGGCTAGGATTGCTGATTACTTCCCCTGTGGAGGATTTGAGGGGGGGCGATCTTGCTCTGTGTTGGTCCCAGTGCCTTCTTGATGCCATTCATTCCTCGGATGTTGCCTCTTTCAGCAGCGCTCTGTCCAGTACTCGTTTGCGCAGCGCCTGGCGTTAAGCTGAACCTTACTCCTGGCAGCCCTGAGGATGTGCAGGTTCTTCTCACTGGGTGGCCGCTTATACTCGATGAGTGCGGCGCGCTTGGCCTCAGCAGTGGGAGTCATCTCTGATTTGGCCTCAAACCAGTCGTGGGACTTCAAGTTTTCTTCCCAAAGGTGACCACAGCAATGCGGTGCATGGTGTCTCGTAGCGTTTCCCATCTCTCTTTGGCAATGCATCGTATTCTCTCTCAAAGGCCTCTGCGAACTGTTCTACAAGATCTGGCTGAGACATCTTGCTGACGTCAGTGCGAGGGTTCCCTTGTTTCTTTGAGCAGTGGAACTTTTTTGGTTGCAGCCTGATCTTGCAACAAACCAGAGAGTGGTCTGTGTCGCAGTCTGCGCTGTGATAAGAGCGAGTGTGGAGAACGTTTTTGATAGCGGCACGTCTTACTAGGATCAAGTCCAGTTCGTGCCAGTGTTTTGAGCGCGGATGCCTCCAGGAGACTTTGTGTTGAGGCTTCGTCTTGGAGTTGGCGATGCACAGTTCATGGCAGGCGCAAAACTCAAGCAGTCGCTGTCCATTGTCATTTTCCCCACTCCAAAGGAACCGAGGCAGGAGGGCCATGAGTCATTGTCTGCATCCACTCTGGCGTTGAAGTCGCCCAGGAGAACAAGTTCTGTCCTGGGGATGTTCCTTATGGTTGATAAAGATTTTCGTAGAACTCATCCTTGGCGTCTGGAGAGGCGGACAGAGTTGGGGCATAAACGCTGATGAGAGTGACATAGCCTTCGGTGGTGTTGAGGCGGAGAGTCAAGAGTCGCTCTGAACCGCCGCTGCCCGGTTCAATCATGTTCAGCAGGCTGTTCCTTATTGCAAAGCCTACTCCGTACTCTCTTGGGGCATCATAACTCTTTCCTTGCCAGAAGAAGGTGTAGTCCCTTTCCTTTAGTGTTCCTGAGTCTACCAGCCGTGTTTCCTGCAGAGTGGCAATGTCCACATTGAGCCTCTTTAGCTCGCTGTTTATGACGGCGGTCTTTCTGGCGTCGCTGATGTCTTGCAGATCTTGGGAGAGCCCAGGCATCATTGTTCGGACATTCCAACAGCCCAGTTTCACTGCTGATTCTTTTCCTGATCCGTTTCTTAAATTTGTATTTTTTTTGCCTGGTGCGGTAGTTAACGATCTGCTTGTCAGATTTTCTCCTAATCTTCATGCACCCAATGAAGAAGGCAGGTCGTGGCGGGACAGCACCTGACTGGCTGGGGCTGCCCAGCTTAGGCGGGCAGTAGCTGTCCAGTAAGACACGGTCTCTCCCACCGTCAAAAGCAACCCCTGGCGTCAGCTTTACGCCAGTTGAGCAATGTAGCGAGGCTGGAGTGTCCTCTCCAGGTCGTAGGTGCAGAGTGTTTGTGGATGAATGTGGGATTTCACCTCGTATGACCATACGTATGAAATATTTAAATTGAGGCTTGGAAGGATTGTTCTTTTTTTGTTTTTTGTGTGGTTTTTTCTTGTTTCTTTAAATTCTTTTTAACCCTTTCACTCCTGCACCATACCCACCAATTGCAAAATCGTATCCCTTCGACTCCTCACACTGCAGGAAGCTGGACGTT
>JAPXFY010006938.1:5000-11763 GCA_030674185.1 Monoplex corrugatus | reverse complement strand
TAGTACAGTCACCTGACTACATATCACCACAGTATATAGTACAGTCACGTGACTACATGTCACCACAGTATATAGTACAGTCACCTGTTGACTACATGTCACCACAGTGTATAGTACAGTCACCTGTACTACATATCACCACAGTGTATAGTACAGTCACCTGACTACATATCACCACAGTGTATAGTACGTCACCTGACTACATATCACCACAGTTTATTAGTACAGTCACCTGACTACATATCACCACAGTATATAGTACAGTCACCTGTTGACTACATATCACCACAGTATATAGTACAATCACCTGTTGACTAAATGTCACCACAGTGTACAGTACAGTCACCTGACTACATATTACCACAGTATATAGTACAGTCACCTGTTGACTGCATATCACCACAGTATATAGTACAGTCACCTGTTGACTACATATCACCACAGTATATAGTACAGTCACCTGTTGACTGCATGTCACCACAGTATATAGTACAGTCACCTGACTACATGTCACCACAGTATATAGTACAGTCACCTGTTGACTACATGTCACCACAGTATATAGTACAGTCACCTGACTACATGTCACCACAGTATATAGTACAGTCACCTGACTACATATCACCACAGTATATAGTACAGTCACCCTTGACTACATATCACCACAGTATATATAGTACAGTCACCTGTTGACTACATATCACCACAGTGTATAGTGCAGTCACCTGTTGACTACAAATCACCACAGTGTATAGAACAGTCACCTGTTGACTACATATCACCACAGTATATAGTACAGTCACCTGTTGACTACATATCACCACAGTGTATAGTACAGTCACCTGTTGACTACATATCACCACAGTGTATAGTACAGTCACCTGTTGAATACATGTCACCACAGTATATAGTACAGTCACCTGTTGACTACATATCACCACAGTATATAGTACAGTCACCTGACTACATGTCACCACAGTGTATAGTACAGTCACCTGTTGACTACATGTCACCACAGTATATAGTACAGTCACCTGACTACATGTCACCACAGTATATAGTACAGTCACCTGACTACATGTCACCACAGTATATAGTACAGTCACCTGTTCACTGCATATCACCACAGTATATAGTACAGTCACCTGTTGACTACATATCACCACAGTGTATAGTACAGTCACCTGTTGACTACATATCACCACAGTATATAGTACAGTCATCTGTTGACTACATATCACCACAGTATACAATATAATACAGTCACCTGTTGACTACATGTCACCACAGTGTACAGTACAGTCACCTGACTACATGTCACCAAAGTATATAGTACAGTCACCTGTTGACTACATGTCACCACAGTATATAGTGCAGTCACCTGTTGACTACATGTCACCACAGTATATAGTACAGTCACCTGTTGACTACATGTCACCACAGTGTATAGTACAGTCACCTATTGATTACATGTCACCGAAGTATATAGTACAGTCACCTGACTACATGCCACCACAGTGTATAGTACAGTCACCTGACTATATGTCACCACAATATATAGTACAGTCACCTGACTACATATCACCACAGTGTATAGTATAGTCACCTGACTACATGTCACCACATTATATAGTACAGTCACCTGACTGCATGTCACCACAGTGTATATTACAGTCACCTGACTACATGTCACCACAGTATATAGTACAGTCACCTGTTGACTACATATCACCACAGTATATAGTACAGTCACCTGTTGACTACATATCACCACAGTATATAGTACAGTCACCTGTTGACTACATATCACCACAGTATATAATACAGTCATCTGTTGACTACATATCACCACAGTGTATAGTACAGTCACCTGACTACATATCACCACAGTGTATAGTACAGTCACCTGTTGACTGCATGTCACCACAGTATATAGTACAGTCACCTGACTACATGTCACCACAGTATATAGTACAGTCACCTGTTGACTGCATGTCACCACAGTATATAGTACAGTCACCTGTTGACTGCATGTCACCACAGTATATAGTACAGTCACCTGACTACATGTCACCACAGTATATAGTACAGTCACCTGACTACATGTCACCACAGTATATAGTACAGTCACCTGTTGACTGCATATCAACACAGTATATAGTACAGTCACCTGTTGACTGCATGTCACCACAGTATATAGTACAGTCACCTGTTGACTGCTTGTCACCACAGTATATAGTACAGTCACCTGTTGACTACATGTCACCACAGTATCTAGTACAGTCACCTGTTGACTGCTTGTCACCACAGTATATAGTACAGTCACCTGTTGTTTCGTTCTTTCTACAGCCAACTCGGAAGACAGGGCAATGCTTCTTCGTCTTTACTCCTCACTCTCTGATTCTCAACTGACTACAGTATATATACATTTCACAGTGAACAGCAATCAGTTATTTAAACGATTATCATGGCGTGCTGTTATCCGCACGCTGTTTACTGTCAACACACGTCACATCTCCCTTTCTTTAAGGAAACAAAATCAATTATTTTTCCTATCTTTCAGTCCATACGAAATAAATGTGTTTCCTACCTTTATCACAACATTAACTTAACAAACACTCATTCTTTCTCTCACGCACAGGGCCCAATCATTCATTCACCTCATTTTATCTCTGATCATTATACTATCCATCATTATCATGTCCATATTTCGCAATGCTTTCAGTTTATCTGATTGTGGTAGAGTCTTCAGTTTCATTCATATTTCAGGAAATCTGGCCTTTTGCTTTGTCTTCCAGATCTTGTTCTGTAAGGAGAACTAACTGGTTCGGGTTGTCCTGTCCTTGTTTGTTTGATAACTTCATCTGGCTCCTTGATGCTGGTTGTCTCAGACATTTTGATGACTGGTGACTGATCAGATGAGTTCTCACGGACAGACGATGCTGGCGTCCTGACATCTGTTCCAGATTTCTTGTTATCTTCCAGCATCTGTTTTGATGGAATGATGATTTGCTGTTGCTTGCCTGATGTGTCGCTTTCCTGACGTCTTCCAGAAATCATCCTTCTCTGGACAAGTCATTGAGGGTTGATTGTCTGTTGAAGCTCCGTTTTTGTTGTGTCTCGTAGCTGACGACGATTCCTTCTGTACTGACATCCGTCCTCCGTGCGAATATTGTATGACCGGATGTTCACCTGTTGGTCTACTTTGGCGCTGATCCACTTTTTGGATCCTGGAGGTTGGAATTTCACAATCTGTCCTGGACTCAGTTCTGTCAGCTCTACTGCACTTCTGTTGTAGTAGTGCGCTTGCTTCAGTTTCCTTTTCTCAAGTTCTTTCTTGATTGGTACAACTGTAGGTTGGAGTAATGTCTTTGACGTCGGCACTTGTGTTCGTGTTCTTCTGCCGAACAGTCTCTGAGCAGCTGCTTTGTCTTCTGGCACTGGGAGTTGTTGGACAGCGTCCAATTTCTTTGGGTCGGCTTTCAAGCCTTCTCTTGAGAAGATGTGTTCCAAATATGATATCTCTGTTCGTTTCATCTCAACCTTCACCTTGCTGAGTTTGATTCCAGTCTCTCGGCATCGTTGTAGCAAACGGTTCAGGTTGGCATCATGAACTTGTGCTCCTGCTTCGTCGGTTGGTCCTCTGCCAAAAACAAAGATGTCATCATGAACCGCTACCACGCCTGGCAGTCCTGCCAGAGCGATGTCAATCCTCCTCTGGAATTCTTCTGGTGCTGGTGAAATTCCAAAGGGCATTCGTTTCCATCGGTATTTGCCAAAAGGCGTCTCAAATGTTGTCAGGTAGCTGCTGTCTTCGTCCAGTTCAACGTGCCAAAACCCGTTTTTCGCGTCTAGGTGTGTGAAGTATTTTGCATCTTTGAGGAGAGGCAGTACGTCATCAGTGGTTGGCATGGGGTACTCGTTTCTCCTGAGGGCTTTGTTCAGTGGCTTAGGGTCGATGCACAGTCTGACTTTCCCATTGCTCTTTGTTGTTACGACCAAACTGCTTATCCACTCCGTTGGCGTGTCTACTTTAGTGACCACGTCAGTTTTTTCAACCTCTTCAGCTCGTCCTTCACTTTCTCTTGCACTGCTATCGGCCACTTTCTGCAAGGCATCTTCACTGGAGCAATACTGGGGTCTGTTTCTAGGTGTTAATTTCCCTTCTAGTTTTCCTTCTCCTTCAAAGACATCGTTGTACTTTGTGAGCATATCTTTTGCATTTTCCTCCTCTTTCTGATTCGCCGCTATCGTTGCAATGTTCTCTTCATTGATCGTCAACAATTGCATGTGCTGTACAGCTTTCAGTCCCAGTACTGGCTTACAGTCCGTTTTGGTGATCGCGAAGTTGACTTTGTATTTCCTTCTGTTCTTGGGGTTTTTCACTCGCAGCACTATCTCCCCTACAGGCTTCATTTCTGTTCCGTTGAACATCACCAGCTTCTTCTTCGTCTCTTGCAGGTCAGACTTTCTTTCATCTCCTGTGACTTCTCTGTACAGGCTCTCAGACATCACGTTTGTTGTTGCACCTGTGTCAAGAAGAAATGTTACCGGCATCTCATTTATCAGCATTTTTGCTCGTATGTTTCTCTCCTTTTTTCTGGTTTTGTCTTCGATCCCGAGGATTTCATTATCGCTTTCAGTGTCAGTCTCTTCTTCTTCGAAGTGCCGAACTCTTGTTTTCTTTTGATTTTTCTTGGGTTTTGTTCTGCAGCATGAAGCAAAGTGATTATTTCCTCCACAAGCTTTGCATTTTCTTCCAAATGCTGGACATTTCTCTTTTGCTCTTGGGTGCTTTCCACCACAATATCCGCATTTCTCTCTGTACTCTGGTTTGTTTCCTTTGCTATACTGCTTTGCTGTCTTCTTTTCTTTGAAAGCTTGGATTTCCTGCGTGTCCTGCGTTTTTCTCATCATTTGGACGGTTTGACGTTGACTTGATTCATGCGCTCTGCACATATCAATACATGCAGTCAACATCAGCTGTCGTACTTCCAGTAATTTTGATCGCAGAGTCTCGTCATGTACACCCAGTACGATCTGATCTCTCAGCAGTCTGTCTTCCAGTGTACCATAGTTACAGGTCTTGATCAGTCTCCGCAGTTCTGCTACAAACTGTTCGATAGATTCTCCTGCTGCTTGATGTCTGCAGTTGAACCTGAATGCCTCGTAAGTTTCATTGGTTGAACCCACATAGTATTCTTCGAATTTCTGGAGAACAGTGTCAATGTCATTTCTTTCAGCTTCATTAGCAAATGCCAATCCATAGATGTCCATAGCATCCAGCCCGATGCAAGAAAGAAAAACTGCTGTTCTGTATGTTGAGTCTTCTTCTGTCTGTGTTGTCACAATTTCATAGATGTCCCAAAGCGTCTTGAATTTCCTCCAGCCGCTCTGCAGGTTTCCTCCATTCACATCAAGTTTAGGAGGCAAGGGAATCTTGGCATGTCGTCGACTGGCTCTTCTCTCTTCTTGTTCATCTTCCATGGTTGAACTTTAGTCTTCAATATTCTAGATTTTTGTTAGAGTTCGTAATCACGATTCTGACACCAGAAATCATCCCACTTCTGACACCATGTTTCGTGACTACATATCACCACAGTATATAGTACAGTCACCTGTTGACTGCATGTCACCACAGTATATAGTACAGTCACCTGTTGACTACATATCACCACAGTATATAGTACAGTCACCTGACTACATGTCACCACAGTATATAGTACAGTCACTTGACTACATGTCACCACAGTATATAGTACAGTCACCTGACTACATGTCACCACAGTATATAGTACAGTCACCTGTTGACTACATATCACCACAGTATATAGTACAGTCACCTGACTGCATGTCACCACAGTATAGAGTACAGTCACCTGTTGACTGCATATCACCACAGTATATAGTACATATACAGTTACCTGACTACATGTCACCACAGTATATAGTACAGTTACCTGACTACATGTCACCACAGTATATAGTACAGTCACCTGTTGACTACATGTCACCACAGTATATAGTACAGTCACCTGACTACATGTCACCACAGTATATAGTACAGTCACCTGTTGACTACATGTCACCACAGTATATGTACAGTCACCTGACTACATGTCACCACAGTATATAGTACAGTCACCTGTTGACTGCATATCACCACAGTTATAGTACAGTCACCTGTTGACTACATGTCACCACAGTATATAGTACAGTCACCTGACTACATGTCACCACATTTAATAGTACAGTCACCTGTTGACTGCATATCACCACAGTATATAGTACAGTCACCTGTTGACTACATGTCACCACAGTATATAGTACAGTCACCTGTTGACTACATGTCACCACAGTATATAGTACAGTCACCTGTTGACTACATGTCACCACAGTATATAGTACAGTCACCTGTTGACTACATGTCACCACAGTATATAGTACAGTCACCTGACTACATGTCACCACAGTATATAGTACAGTCACCTGACTACATGTCACCACAGTATATAGTACAGTCACCTGTTGACTACATGTCACCACAGTATATAGTACAGTCACCTGACTACATGTCACCACAGTATATAGTACAGTCACCTGACTACATGTCACCACAGTATATAGTACAGTCACCTGTTGACTACATGTCACCACAGTATATACTACAGTCACCTGACTACATGTCACCACAGTATATAGTACAGTCACCTGTTGACTGCATATCACCACAGTATATAGTACAGTCACCTGTTGACTACAT